>JAMKCH010029906.1:0-32647 GCA_023653785.1 Ophioderma brevispina | reverse complement strand
TTTGACCGGAAGTTCCCCCTTAATGACCTTGGACCTCCATGCCGAGCACACCGTTTGTAAAGGTCTTAAGCTGCTTTATATGTAAGAGTAAACGGGAAGCATGCAACTTTGCATATAGCAGATAGCTATTTTTGAAGATTTTTGAAGATTTTTCACATTAAGACAGGAAGTGCCCCTTAATGGACCCCAGCTTGAACATCTCGACCCATAAATTTTGTGAGGGTTATAAGCTGCTCATATACATGGAGTCCCCGTTACCAGGCAATGTAACTGTAGGAGGGATACAGTTTAAAGAAAATCACAGGTTTTGACCCCTGTGACACAGAGACCCCGACAGGGGTCCAAAGTCATATGTCAGGAATGGGAGGACCCAGCGGTCATTTGGTGCAAGTCTGGTCAGAATACGTCAAACAAAAACGTCATGACAAAACTATTAGCATTGAAATGTTGCAAGAAGAAGAAGGAAGAAAGAACCATCAAAAACAGAACAACGACGGGCTGAGGGCGTCCTTGTAAAGACAAGAACCCATCAAAACCGAACACAAGAGCGGCTGAAGGCCGTCTTGTAAGAAAACGTACAGCAGAAAAACACAGCGAGTCATCGATGTGTAAGAAATGTAAGTGGAAAAATCTTCGCCATGGCATGCTGTCAACAGCACTACCCATACGCCTGTGATTGACAGTTTGAGTTGACAATGGCCCACGCTTCCGGTTTAGGTTTCAAGAGTTTTTTCAATTTTAGTGCGTTTGAAGAAGTAGCGTTCGCTTTCAAAGAAATAAAGTGAATGATTATATGTTTGTGAAGGATTGTTTACGTAATTACGTCTACGTACATTACCATGTTGGCACACAATCCCCAGTTGATTCTTTTACGAAAAATAGAGTTTCAAACCAAAGATTTGTTTTGAGTCATTCTTCATGCACATGAAGTGGGGTGCAATAATTTCGTAGGCATACAAGAAAAATGATTCGTTCGAGTTTATTACTAAGTATTTGTGTAGTATTAAAATAATCGCTGTGCAGAAGGCGCTCTTTCCCCCACCAACCCCCGCTCCCCACCCACCCACCCACACACACACAAATCTCATTCAAGTAAGGAGTGTTCACCTAGTCAGGATTTGAGACGGGGGCATGATTTTGTAAATGTACATACCAGGGCTACTGTAGGCTACCGAACCTATTTGTTTGGCGTTGCGACGGGGAGGGGAGGGGAGGAGGGAAATAGCTAATTATTCATTATGGGGGTATACACACAAAACATTGAACTTGTAAGTTTTATTGTGCAACAGACAATAATTTACCTTGTTATAGTACACCATTTTGGAAAAGTATAATTTTCCCCATTTAAGCAAAATTTTTAAGGAAAAATATGCAATTTAGTCTAATCAAAAGTGCTTATGATGGGGCTTAATCTGAAAATAGCTAATTAGTTCATTTAGGGGTTTACGCACTGACAAGTATTATGCATCCAATACTTTACAGTGTTATAGTCCAACTGTTAAAAAATTCCGTAAATTAAAAAAACAAATTTTTTATTTTTTTTATTTTTTTTCCTGTTTTACAAAAACAATAACAACTAAAAACACAAAAACATAAAAATGTAATTTACGGAATATTTCAAAAACAAATTTCTGGCAGCAATATTTCGGACTTTTTTTTTTTGGGTTCCGAATTTTAAATTACGGAAAAATTCTGTTAAAATACACATTTTTTCCATATAGGAGACCAAATTTCTGTAAAATTACTGTCAAATTTCCGTTATGGACAGAAATTCTGTAATTTACCCTAAAAATCGAATGGAAAATACTGCTGACAGAAATTTCCGTAAATTTACGGAAACTTTTTTAAACAGAACTGCCACCATTTTGGAAAATTGTATATTTTTCATTTTTAGGAAAAATATGCAAATTAGTATGAAAATTCAGCAAAGGAGAGTGAGAAACTAATACCATTCATAGAGACTGCATTTCAGGGTGTTTTCTTACAAATTTGAAGTATATACCATGTACAGAGATTGAGATAGTGTTAATGTTTACAAAAAGATGTTAAAAATCATGAAATGTACCCATTTTTTACTCATTTCTATGCAAATTAGTTCATATTACGCAAGATAGATGTTATTTTTTATATTCTATATGTATAAACTGATTATATCAGAAGCATTGCTGAAAGTTTCTAGTCTTCATATTGTATAGTTTTTAAGATAAAGTTATTATGTACATAAAGATGCTATTTTGAGGTGCCATAGAAAAAATAAAGAAAATAAAAGATTTGACCGTTGACAAAGGGTCTCCCAATTGCTTTAAAAAAAATGTACCGACGGAACAAATAATGGAATATCTCCGGCAAACTATAATGCCATTTTAAAAATTCAAAATGTACGGCTGCGGTGATCCCTCTAGCAATGGTGGGTATTTTAACCTCTAGACACAATATAAATTTCCACCTGAATTGCCTAATATAGCTTCAGTTGACGACAGGAGTGTGTGTACTTTTACAACAGATTGCGAAGCATAATGAACCTACGTCGAATAAAAATGCCTAGAACTGGAGGAAAAATGGGATGCGGAGTTTTAAAATGGAAGAGTGAAAAGTGCTCTCATCGCAAGAGGTATATTTGCGAATATAGTAAGTATATTTTAAGATGGAACTGTTTAATGTATATTCCACGTAGGTTGAAAATTTGAAATGTTTCATGTCGTGATGTGAAAAATTTAGGAATAGGTATATAAAACACACAACTAATCTTAACACTTAAGTGCCCAAGCTAAAAACTTTATCCCTGAAAATCCGAACTTTGACCTATGACCTATGGCCAATTTAAATTGTCACTCTCCGAAAAAGAGTGGTCCGCACATTTCCATCCTCAGCAACTCCAATACAAGGTTTTGAACCAAAATAGAATAACCAATTAAAATAATCATTGCAAAATATAGCCAAATTTATACCATCTTGTATTTTTCTCAGAAACTTCAAAATCACCTTGATTTTCCCATAGACTTACACAGTTAAGGGCACGGTCATGACAAAATTAAAATTGATGCTATCAGCATATAAAAGGTAAATTATAAGTAAAACCTCCTCCCAAACAGCGTGTTTGCCGGCGAACTTGAGAGTAAGCAAGGGATTGGGCGGATAGTTGGCTGACATCAGCACGTGAATATTGCGTTACACTGCATGCGAGTTATGCACACTGTTGAGTGGGACCATTCTGTATATACGTAATGTGGTTTGCATTTGTTCAAAAGGATACCAAAACGGCAAATAAAATAAGATGCTTGCTCCTTTCACACGTGGCTTTAAAATTAAAACCGAAGCACCAGTTTCCAAGTTATATCGTTTCAAAAACAAAGAAAAAAAAGGTACAACAACGTGTGTAATAAGCAGCTGCAACTCGTAACCGGCCGTGGTAATCTCAACATTCCTTCGTGTGTTTTTCCTTTATTATTGTTTTCTACAGATGCACGTGTAGGCAGTGCCAAATGTTCTTGTCAAAAGATGAAATGGTTTAGTGATACACTCTCAAAGCTTTTAAAACACTATGCAGCTAGCCGACTCGAGTGAATTTTACTTCTGCGTTTTAGTGGGGGACTGTAGTGCGCAGATCTTATGTGAGTGTGCAAATCTGGATAAAATTGTGAATTTTGGTACACAAGTACTTTATACATTGATAATCAAAAAAATCGATGGAAGCACTTGTCCCCACCCTTTTCATGGCCCCCAGCTTGGATTCCAAGGTTACACAGGGGTACATTTTTTACAATGTTCCAATTGTGTTGAAAAGCACACCATGATGTTTGTCTGTTTACAAGGATTCCAAAAATGTATAGTTTATACTACCTGTGACTTATACCGTGTGTCCCCCCCCCCAAAAAACGCAACACTTGGTGACAGACGCCATAAGTTTTGAACAAAAGCACGTGACTACTAATTCTTTGTTGTAAGGTAAGATGGGACTGTTAGCTAATGTCCCTAAAAAGTTCATAAAGGTAGAGCCATATTTTAAAGATATGACCCCAGAATCAAAGTAACCTGCTGACCAATTTACAAAATTGAGGCGCTATTAACTACAAATACGGCACTGTACGCTTTGCGCCCAGAACCACCAATATGAATCTATAAGTCCAACCACCATTTTCCTTTTTTTAAAGACAGCTACTGCAACATATATTAACATATGAATATTTCCATTGGTAATAACAGCTAATAAACCATGCATTTTAACACACTTAAAAGATGAAATTAGGAATGTATGGTCAACAAACTCTTCGTATAGCTTCGTATTGTCCAAATTAGACAGCATGGATTAGGGCTATAATCATTCATCATCATTTTGTGACGGCACACAAAGAGTTATCTTAACCCAAAAATTTAATGACAGAATGAATAATACTGATATTGTTATTGAGTTTTGTGTTGAAAACAATTTTTTGAAAGCAATTCTCAACATAAAGTTGAGAATGTGACATTATTTTCAGTAACAAGCAAGTTGTAGCCCAACGCATTTATCATTGTTTGTAATGTGGAGTTTGTCATGACTTAGTCATAGTTTTATATCGTCTTGAAGCGTTTTTTTATCACCAATAAATTAATGTTTTATCATTATCAGTTAAATAATAATTATGTAAATTCAGTTCTTTGACCCAGTAGAACTTGTTCTGCAAGAAATTTGGGCAAGTAAATGTTGATTGCAATCAATATTATATTTGCCATTCTGTTCTTCATTGCCAGTCTTGTGGTTACCAGCTCCTAATTTTTGTAAAATGGGTCATGCTGGTTACTTGATTGTTGGGGTCATATCTTTAAAATCATTAACTCTATCACTATGATTTTTTCAGAGATGTTAGCTAACAGTGCTATCTTACATTACTATAAAGAAGAAGTAACCATGTGGTTTTGTTCAAAACTTATTGCGGCTGACACCAAGTGTTGCGGTTTTTTTTGGGACACACGGTGGTATGTTATTGGAATTAGGGGGTAAAAACTAAAAATGGTAAAAGAAGTCAATTTCGGTTTGTACAGGGGTCAAAAATTAAACGTTGCTCCAATTTTGGTAAAATGTGGTTCAAATTCATTCATTCATTCATTCATTCAAGTTTATTTCCATCAAAAATACATCAAACAATATTACATATATGTAAAATACAAAAGCAAAACAAGTAAAGGATGGAGGAGATGCAACATAGGCACAAGACCTGAATGACATTGCACCACCTATTCATTAATAAATTACAATTACATAAAAGTACAAAGACAAACACACATACATAAATGGACATACCAAACAAAACATACATACAGGCGTCTCAAATAGAACTCAGATCATTTTAGACGTGATATTAATATACGGTATCAACAATATTTCGTAATAATTATTACAAATTTAAAGCTAAACTACAAGTACAGGTTATGCAAATGGCACACCATATAATTTGAAGATCATCTACAAATTGTTGCTTTGGTTCATAGAATGAAATATAGGAATAGTTTTAACTTTCTTACGTGTCTGGTTATTAACCAAAATGACGAATAAAGTCAACAGCTATTGGCAGCTATTGGATTCTATTGATCTGTGACATATTTTGTTGGATAACGTGAAAACTAACCATAACAGATAAGGCAAATTATTCCTTATTTCAATCCTTTAAGCTAGGGAAACAATTTGCCCCACATATTAACTGAATCAAAGCAACTTTTAACGTTTGACCCATGTACACACCAACATTTACTTTTTCACCATTATTACAGTTTTTACCCCGTAACTCCGGAACTATAAACCATAGATAGTACAAACTATACCTTTTTGGAATCCTTGTAACCAGACAAACACTATGGTGTGCTTTTTAACACATTCGGAACATTTTAAATTTTTGACCCCCTGTATAACCTTGAAACCCAAGCTGGGGCCATTAACACTTAAGTGACCAGGGGGGTTCCCTAGGGACCCTCCAAATTTGTTTTCGCGCTGGCCGCTTTACGCGTGGGTTTTTCGCGCCGAATTTTTTTTGTAATTGTCAGACTTTTAAATGCGCTTCTTTTCATACCAAAAAAACTAAAATCGGCCAAGCCGTTAATGAGTTAATTAGTGAGGGTCCCATGGAACCCCCCCCCCTTGGGCTCTAACGGAAGTCATTTGAGAATATTTTTAAATATAAGAATAAGAAACCGAGAACCAAAGCAATTTTTTTTGCTGATATAAGTTCACACATACATGTAGGTAAACAATTATTAGTAACATTAAAAATAATTAACCCTTTATGTGCTGAAAACAAACAATTTCATCATGTACGTTGCCAAACCGTTACTGTACAAACTCTATGGGAAAATGACATGTACTTTGCAACACCCGTAAAAAATACAGGATTCCCTAAAACTGCTGGTTTTGTGTTAAATATAAGTAATTTGGGTCTTCTAGAATAGATATCAACATAAAATAAGTTTTCAGAAAGTTTGATGTAAGCGCAAGGCTCATTGGAATTTTCCGTCTTTTTGCCCATTTTTCGCGTGTTTTGAAAACAATGTTTTGGCCCTAATTTGCAGCCCAAATAACATTTTTTTTTTGCTGATTTGGGGTTGTCTTATGACTCTTCACATGTGGTATAAATTTCGTACAAAAATTCCATCGGGAAAATGGTTTCCTTAGGGGGGTCCCATGGAACCCCCCCCCCCCCCCCCGGACCCAACGGGAGTGAAAACCCCTTGTCACTTAAGTGTTAAGGGGGTTGGCAAGTGACTTCCACAATTTTATGGATTATCAATGCCTAAAGTACTTGTGTGCAAAAATTCACTACAGTCTCCTGCTATTTGCCAGAAATCAGATTTCCCTAAACCGCATCATTTATTCCAATATCTTTTTTATTTTATTTAGTTTCCACTTTTACTCTGTACACTAACCTTGTAAGTGTATCTTTAATTGC
This sequence comes from Ophioderma brevispina, assembly GCA_023653785.1. NCBI lineage: Eukaryota > Metazoa > Echinodermata > Ophiuroidea > Amphilepidida > Ophiodermatidae > Ophioderma > Ophioderma brevispina. The sequence goes on along the minus strand of JAMKCH010029906.1, from coordinate 25,730 downwards.
AATTTTATTATATCCTTTTGTTGGACAGAAATACGGCACTACTCTTTAAATACAAATGAGTTAGGGATAGCGGTTAAAAAATACACTGGTCTGTTTGACACCTGTTTTTACTGTACATTCAATTAGCTTAGACCCTCGGTTTTTAATTAATATTAGAGAGGGTATTAGTGTTGGGAAAAGATCGTGAAAGAAAAGTTGGTATTCATCTAATTACCCAACAAGATTTTGAAGGTGCATGCTGAAAAGTATTTCTTCACACCCAATTCTATTCAATTTCTACGAGTTTTGGTCATCAATCAGCAAGGAATCGGAACCAGCCGAATATTCGTAATGAACATAAACTTTTTCAGGAATGTTCCATTTAAAATATAGGTGTGTAGAACGCTGCATCGCTCTTTAGAAAACATTGATCGATATCATGAACAATGCTTGTAATGTATAAATAGCGTCTATTTTATTCCCGAGATTTTGAAATTAGTCAATCATTGCCCTGATCAACTTTTGTGTTATTGGTGTTTTTTATAATGATGTGACATCTGACATCAATGTTTACAAACGCAACTTGGCACCTGGTCTACTGACGTGATCGAGGTGCGAAGGACATCACATACAGCTATTCAATGGGCTATTTATACTGATTGAGCGCGAATTTTAAAAGCACAAGCCCTACAGGTGTGCACACATACCGCCGAGCAGCGCTTTGTTTCTTGCCCGGCGGTGGTGTCACATGGCACATCGTCTATAAAATAGAAGGTCATTTCAAACTTTCAAAGAAATACAAATACGATACATTCTTTGTATTATGTCCTTTTAAGAGACGATGACACAATGTGAGCAGGTCACTGTCCGACCAAGGTCATCTGGTCCGCCGGTATTGATCGCAGTGGGTATCGCTACATCGAAAGTCGCTTCCTACCTCGTATGTATAATACTCAAAGACCACCTCACACGTCATTTGTTAATGGTACCAGACGTTGGACAGTATCATTTGCAACTTTGAGGGGAAAAGGGTCAAATTTCAATAGATTGTAGGTAAAATTCCATCCATATGTTTTGAAATGTTAAAATCCTGTTGGGTAACTTCGTGAATACAAACTTTTCTTTCACGATTTTTTCCGACACCTCTACCTTCTCTAATATTAATTAAAAACCGAGGGTCTAAGCTAATTGAATGGACAGTAGATAATGTTAGCGTGTTCAGGTGGTGACGTCTGTCTTCTTTGGCAAGGAGGAAATGGGTCGTGATTGGGCGCATTTTGGGTGACCTATATTTTTATATATCTTCGTGACTAAACTTTTAACACTTTATTCGCTGATGTAGAGCACGTTAGAATGAGACCGTTGCCAGGTCAACTGGCTCATGCTAACTTTGGTTCGATCAACTTATCACATTGATCACATTGATCACAACACAAATCCTACGGCATATCATAATTCGGAAGAGCTGCATGAACCAAGGCGTGAACCAGTAACCAATGGATACTAACGTGCACTACATCAGCGAATTATGACATAATTTTAGTCTGGATGTCATACGCTTCAAATTGATACCAACATCATATTGCAACGTGCTAGCACTTTGAAGCACATGATACAATTATTTTGTCTCGGAGAAATTCCACTCATGCAATAGTGGAGTGTTAAAGTACAGTATGCAATTTCTTTTGTCTGGCACCAATTCCACCCACATTGCCCAAGATAAATGCAGGGTATATCTATGGTTGGTGGAAATTCACCCATAAGCAATGCACTGGGGTTTATTAATTTACAGGATATTATTTTCGTCAAAGTCAATTACGAAAATTAATATTGAAGGACAATATTTCAGGAACTCATATGTAGGTGCAATATGTTGCCTGGTTTGATATAACAAATTACAATGTGGATTCATTATTACATACATACAACATACTATCAGCTTTATAACGCGCCCTTTCCAAAGATCACAGCGCAAAAAATCATGCAAGACACGCACAGTTAAAATACAGAAAGCGAGTGAAAAAAATGGATATAGAACATGAACAAGCGAAAATTACACAGGTGCAAAAAGATGAGTCTGTAGTCCCTTTTGAAGACGGCAAGTGAGATGGAAGAATGAACATGAGATGGAAGGTCATTCCCCATTTTTTTTTTTTTTACACAGGTGGGTGACACTATAAGAAAATGCTCTGATTGCGGCAGATTGAAGTGAACGATGATGAGTTTTAGGTACATAGTGTGTAGTGTTCTGAAGCAGAGCTTAAGCCCTCGCGGATAGGTTTGTATAATTCCAAGCAAGTGGGTTAAAATACTCAGGAGCCCAATAACGGAGACACTTGAATACCAACACCATGATTTTGAAGAAGTTCGTCTTAAACCTGGTAACCCGGGGAGCTGCGGAAGCAAATCAGTAAACATGGTCACGTTTGCCAGATTAAAAATAAAGGTTACAAGCCCAGTTCTAAGAGTTTGAAGGCGAGATATGTTGGATGTGTGGAACCATTAAGAGATATACCATAGTCCAACACGAGATGAGTACTCGTGAGAGTACAAAAATCATTGCATGAATCAAAATAGAGGAAAACCGGCGGATACGTGCAATATTTCCGAAGATGGAAAGTTAAGTTCCGTGACAAAGATGAAATCTGTTAGACATGGTCATGTTGGTGTCAAAAATTATACCCAGGTTCCTAACTGTATCGGAAGGTGTAATGGTATCAGGCCCAATCTGAAGTTTAACCGTAGGCATGCGATACGTTTGTTGGGTGGTGATAAAGCAACAAAAATTCAGTTTGTCACTGTTTGAGTTTCAGCATATTTTGTGTAATCCAGGATTGATACATTAATGCAAGCAGGACAGTCTAGAGAGAGACTTGGTCAAGGGTGCTTTGAAGATGGATCAAAACTGGTGTAAAAGCTGAGATATTTCGTCAGCGTAAAAATGGTAACTCAGACCATGCTGCCAAATAATGCGCCGCTGGGGGACGTTTGTGTAAATAGAAAGAGTAGAGGGTCTATGATAGAACCCTGAGGCAGTCCATAATGGACAGTTGATTTGGCAGATTGAATTCCATTTATGCAAACACTGGTAGTGCGATGCAAGAAATATGACTTGATCCATCTTAGAGCAGTGCCTAACAACAATTTCTGTTTCAAAACGACAAAGAGCAACTGGGCACCGTAATCGCAAGCGGCGCTCAGTCTAGACGCACCAAGAACACTCCTGGGTGATGTGAGCGCCAGTCATGATGTCATCTTCAACTTTTACCAAAGCCCCGTCTAGGTGTATGTGCAGGCACGTAAGGCAGGACTGAAGGGTTCACCCAGCTTTATTTCATGCTGGTGATGTGTTGTGTTATGTTATTTACGAAATGCCTTTCAATAACTGTGGACAAGGCACTTAATGTTGACCACTGCGACGATAGTGTTTAAGGGATGGGAATTCAAGTGAGGATTTCTTTAAAAACCGGGCTGCTGATGGCCTGCTTGAAGCATCGGAAAAAAACTCTCTGAATAAAGACATATTAAGGAATTTGGTAAATAGCAGGAACAACATGTGAGTATTATCTTAACCAACCATGTTGGTGTGGATCCACCAAGCAGCCTTTTGGCTGAAAAAACCCATAATCAGTTTTTCAACATCTTCTTCACTAAATCCCTCAAACTCTGAGAGCAAACAAGTAGCATACACTACATTACTTGAAATATCATCATTCACACTGTCGCTTCGTTCGAAACAGAAATCTACCCCTATAATATTTAATAATCAATAAAATATGAATATCTGAGTTCAGTCGGGTTTTGGCGTAGATGATGGAAATTAATATAGTTTTATCCGTATGAGTCAAAAAGATTAGGACCGTGATTGATTATGTTTTATCAAAAACAACTAATTGAGCTTGATAAAAAGAGTTTTACAATTGAAGCAAGCATGTTCTTCCGTTCATTAGAAAAAGAATCACCGAATTCATCATTACTAACCACTGTTATGCCTGTTTTGCGAAAGAACCCCATTTATCCAGCTGTCCACGGACTGCTGAATGCTTTGTGGCGGTTACCTGGGAAATTATTGGGTCATTGAACTGTAAAACTCATGGTTACCTGGCAGGTCCTTCGTCCTTCCTGATGCTTCATGTTGCCGTTTCCTGATGGTTCCATAGTCATGGAATTCCCTGACCATTGCTATAAATAAACTGTTTTCAAGGTGTACGAGCTTAGCTTTGTAAGGTTTGCTTGGGGAAATGCAAGGCAAAACTGTCTCTGGGGAGAATGGGTCTGCAAGTAAGGTTGGAACAATAAAAGTTGTTGTTTACATCTGGATATGGCCACGGGGCCAAGATGATACCTACACCATCCACCAACGGATTGCCATGGTAGTTTTGATGAAAATATCTAAAGATTGTTATTTATTCATTACTGATTTTGTGCAGGACCACATGCTCAATCTGTTTTGAACAACCTCGCGGTTTTAAATCTCATTAACATTTCAATGACCCGTCATTTCCCAGATTACTCACAATATTCAAGCATCAGATTCGTGGACAGCTGAATAAATGGGTTCTTTCGGCAAAACAGGCATAACATTGGTTTGGAATGATGATGAATTTTGGTGTTTTCTTTTGTTTTCTAAATGAGAGTGAAGACTGCCTGTTTCGAATATGTAAAACCTTTTTATCAAGCTCAATTAGTTTTTTGATAAAAAATAATCAATCACGGTCCTATTCTTTTTGACTCACACTGTACAGAGTGTTTTAAAAATGAGTTCAGGATTAAAAAAGTACCGTAATAGGGTGGTAACTATCCACCCCTACTCATCGACTACTCATCAATGTCGTGCTTTCATCAACCTCTACAGAACCTACAAGCCTAACCTCATCTGCAGTGTTGCAGAGTACTTCACCTATCGCTACTTCTAGCCAGCAAACTGAGATACGTGATGTAACCTCTGACAGGGGAACAGAAGTGAAGAGCACCAGTAGTTCTAATGTCGTGCTCACATCAACGTCTATAGAACCAAGCCCAATCTTATCTGCAGTGTTACAGAATACTTCGCCTATCGCTACTTCAAGCCAGCAAATCGAGGCACGTGATGCTACCCCTGACAGGGGAACAGAAGAAGGGAAGCCCACCAGTCCTACTAATGTCGTGCTCACATCAACTCCTATGGAACCCACAAGCCCAAGCTTATCTGAAGTATTACAGAGTACTTCGCCTATCGCTACTTCAAGCCAGCATGACGAAACACGTTATACCACATCTAGCAAGGGGTCAGGAAAAGGGGAGACTACCAGTCGTACTGATGTCGTGTTTACATCAACTACTTCCACTTATCGACGGCGTGTTGATTTTGTGGAGCACGCTAAGGTATTCGCTTTAAAAAATGCCAGTAGTTACATGATCTAACTATTGGGTTTATTTACCTTTTCGCGATTGATTTCGGGTAATCAAAAACATTTTCATTCGATAGTGTAGCCATAGAGATGTCAACAGTTCAAGATTTCTTCCGCACAATCTCCCGAAAAGTCTTTAAATATCGTTTTAAAATAGCCAAATTGAGTAGATACTCGCCAACATAAAGGCTTGCTATAGCTCAAACCACAAAATCACAAATCAGAGAAAACACGGCCAAATCCATCATATTTTCACCAAAATATTCCTCCAGCTACTGAGTCACTTTGAGAGGTCACAGAATCTATTTTAGACCCATTTGTTATTGCAATGATTTCTCCATTATTGAAAATAATTTTCCATAGGGTAAATGACAGGCAACACTGATAGCGAAGATGATACTCGGCAAAAGGGTGTAGTAAGTTGTGCCCTGGACAAGGTAAGGATTAAATCCTTTGCATTTACAGCAGGAACCCCAGTGGCATTACCTCCGGTATTTTTACGTGATGTGACCCCGATATCACGTTACAAAATTTCAAATCCAAGCGCTCAGATTTAAAGAGACATGAGGAGATTTCCAGAAAGAAGCGCCCCCAATTTTTTTCGAACCCGGTTTTTTGTATATTTGGAATGCTTTCCAATGTATTAGCTCACACCTGAAGTGAATAAGCCGAATACACCGTCTTTATGTAATAAGATGATGATTTAGTACTTTCTGTCGTGCACGACAGAAAGTCAAAGCACGGTGTTCTATGGGGACAATTACGATAGTCAGGCGAGTTCAAAACAAGGTTTGCGGTTTTCTTTTGTACTTGTTTGTCCAATAAACCTTCGGAACGTTCTTGGTAGGTGGTCTACAATCGATCCTATGCAATTTGAGAGAAATTTGTATCCTAAAAAAATCTCCTCCTGTCACTTTAAAAGTGCGAGTGCTCGACGAAAAAATCTACAAAATTAAAGGAAATTCATGTTTCTGGTTGCACTACAGTAACTAGTGACGTAAAAAGATACAATATTTTTAATGCAGTCATAGTTATGAATCCCACTTGAAAAAAAGCGACGTTGAACACGCTGAAAATACTAATATTGGACTACTCCAAAAATTATCCACACCCCGAAAGATGACAATTTAGAAATTGGGAATTCCCAAGCTGTTTTAATAAATCAGTGTGGGAATTTCCATGGCATTTTTTTCATCTTGTCATCGTTGGCTTTTTGTGACCAATGAGAATGAAAGAAAAAAGTGATATAATTCTTTGGGAAGTGAGATTCTTTTTTAGTGGTTCAGTAAAGTCATGAGAATTCCCAAAGTCATCTTTGTTTAGCTACTCAATCAATTATTAAGTGCATCTGTTAAAGTAACATAATTGGAATATTGGATATGCTTTTTACGATTTTTATTATGTGAATTCCCGTGCACTTTCAGATCTCATGATGGGAATTCCCATGCTCTTTTTGGATTTCACTATGGTAATTCCCATGCATTAAGAAGAAAGGTGTGGAAATTCCCACTGTCAGTATCATCTTCGTGGGGTGGCTAATTTCTGGAATCGGCCATATTGGACATAAATCACAGTAACGAACTTTAACAAAGTTTATAGGTCGTCAAGAAATACTACAGCATTACATATTGACTTACTTTAGCTTGTCTGAAATTTTCACCGAATTTGGATGTGTAATGCTCATTCGCATATTGATTTTGCCATATCAGCAGGCACATTCGTGCGTGACAGTGACACGCAAATGAATACGAACCATGGGTCCGTTCCCGAAAGTGGTCGTACGACAGTCGTACCCTCTTTCTATCGCAACTTTTGCGTAAAGTTTACGCTTACGAATTTACTGCGTTCCCGAAACTTAATATGCACTTAAGATTTTCTTCAAAACTTACGAAAAATCAACGTCTGTCGTAACTAGCACGTACGCTTTTTCCACGACTGTTCATGCGTTCCTGAAACTTAACACTTAAGTGCCCAAGCTAAAAAAACTTCCGTTAGTGCCCAAGGGGGGGGGGGGGGAGTCCTAGGGACCAAACCCAGCGGAAACAACTTTCCCGTAGGAGTTTGATTATGACACTAAACAAGTAAATGGGGGTAACCTAAGAACTACATTACACACAGAAAAACACGATTTGGTCAAAAAACTATATTGTAAACGGCATTATGTCAGAAGAAAAATTAATATTTTAGCAAAAGTGGAATATACCGCTACATAACATTATGTGAAAGTTATAAATACATATTGAAATGCATCTAATTTTATTATTTATTGTAAAATTTACACATAGTTTGTAAAAAGAAACAACAAAAAGAATACACAAATGTAAACACAATCATCTCACATATGTGATTTGTAAACCAATTATGTAAATGCGCGGTAAAAGTTAGCGAAGTTTACATACAATTATGTGAAGTCATGTCACGACACGAGCGAGCTCGGCAAAATTGAAAATGGAGGATCTTGGAGAGTGGCGTAGCCTCATGGAGTCGTGGGATTGGGGACTTACATTAACGTATTGTTCTATCTGTATCGATGCGTTTGTGTACAATATAATCATGATTTTAGACCAGGGAATATGAGCTGCTTATAATTCTCAGGAATGATGGGGTAATGACGAAAAGTAAGCTTATCTCAGTTCATAGTTGAACACAACAGGTCAGACGTGTATAAAAATTTTTTACATAAAGTACGTGCGATAGGTAAGCCATTTTGCTTGAAGCGGTTGGGCTCATCTCATTACGATACCAACAGTGTTTACCCTGATTAGTTCATACAGGCATCAGCTTATTTGTAAAATCGTCTCTCAGCCCCCGGGGAAGGTTCCAAATTGCTCAGTCACTTATATTGTGTTGTTTGAGATGGAATAAGCTTAATTGAATTCTTGTCATGTACGAAGGTCTGTAGTGACTATTTTGTGTTGAATTATTTTCCCATTTACATCATATTATGTAAAAATTTTACATAATTGTGTTCACATGTTCTACCATAAATTACATGTAAGCATTTTACACAATTGGTTCAAATCTTTACATAATTTAGTAGTAAAAATTACATAATGAGTTCTGATAATATTACATAAATAACAAGTGGAAGATATTACATATCTGACAAGGGTTTTACCATTAATGATTGTGGTTGGTAAATGTTTACACAACTGATATATACATATAATTTTATGTGCACGTTACAAATTCATGTGTACATTTTTAAATTTACAAGTTTTACTAATTTTTACATAAAATTTATGGTGTTCTGTTTTTTTTGCAATCGTAAAACCTGGAATTTTACACAGGCTGGTAATATTTCTCTGTGTGTACCACAGTAAGTAACGAAAATCCGAACTTTGAACCTATGACCTATGGGCAGATTGTAAAATGTCACTCTCCGAAAAGAGAGGTGGTTCGCCACATTTCCATCGCAGGCAAATCCGAAGATAAGGTTTGTTGTTGAACCAAAGTAATCCTATATATATACACTAGAAAACGACCAAATTAAAAACAATCATCAGCGTAATATCGCGCAAATTGATACCATCTTGTATTTTCTCATAAACTTTTAAAATCACCTTGGTTTTGACCATAGACTTTTGACCACAGTTAAGAGACGTCAGACAAGGGGGGGAGGGAGGTGAAGGAAATTGATGCTATCAGCATATAAAAAGTTATTTGATTTAACTATTAAATATTAATAATGCCTCTAAGTATTGGTATATATCTAAGCAACTAAATCCCAAGATTTTTTTTATTTCTTTACTTAATTTTTTAATTAGTAAAATATCTTGAATTTTTTCACTTCCGTTAGTTGCCCAATGGGGGGTTTCTAGGCCCCCACCTGATTATTCAATGAAGGCCGTGGGCCGGATTCATTTTTTTTATAAATTATATAAAATGTAGGGGTATGTTTTAGCATTTAAGTCAGGAATAATACGTGTTGTTTCTGTGCTGTAGGCCTATGATGAACACGTCACACGACATCGTTATTATATAAGCTTAAAGGCACTGGCCAGGTTTAAGGCTATTGAGAGAAAGTTCTCTGGTATAATTATTACACCTAGCTTACCGACCTGCATTGACATTGTAAAGAAAAGTAAACATATTATTATGAGATGTTGTTTGCTAAAAAAGGTTCAAATGCTTAAATTACCGTCTACAAAATAGCTGCTCTTGTGCATGAATATATTAACACACAACTATATTAGTCATGTTATCTAATGAAGGCGAAAACTAATAGGCCTATACCCTATTGTGTCCTTTTGACGATATACAAATATACGCTATATGTTACGTGTTATGAAGAGTGGGATCATCAATTCGATGATGATATAGCTGTTAAATTAAGGTTTGGTTAGGCTGGGCATAGGCTTGTAGCGTTAAGGTTTCCAGCCAGACAAAGTATACACACCTGTTTGACCCCATGCAAATTGTCTCTTTTATTTTAGAGCAATTTTAAACAATGGCGACATTGACAACTTATATAAGTAGGGACACGCAAGAGCTATTACCACCGCAAAAATAAGAAAAATCCATTGCGGGAATCTTGCCATATAGGCCTACAAAGGTCATAATGTGAATGTTATAGCACCCTCTATATGCCTATTTCCCATAGAAAGACATGTAAGACTAGATTTTTTATGAAAAATCATATTTGCTCGCAATGAAATTTTCATCAAATTTACACAGGGCGTAGATACTGGTATAAATGCTCGGTCAGTTGTCAAAAGTGTGTCGCCGTTGATACATTTTTTTATCGTTTTGTCATAATAAATGACACTTTCAAACAGCTGTGTATAAGCCCTGTTTTGCTAAAAGTAAACAATAAAATAAATTGATGTAGGATATCATGACTAACTTGACCCTCTAACAAGTAATATTTTTCATTGCGCAAAACAAAATCTTCAATCTGCAAATTTAGATACAAAAAATATCAGGTGACCAATACAAAATATACATACTTGATCCATATTTCAAGAACCATATCGTTAATGCCGGGATTTGACCTACATGGAACATCTGTTATGTAGGCCTATGTTATATTAATTGAGAAAACACTTTACAATACCGACCATGTGCCAAGCATGTTAGTATTTATTGCATATTGCAGTAATTCAATTTAAAAAGTAATGGTAGCTGCATGTACATGTTAACACGATATTGAGTTATAAATTATATTTTATAATAAAAAGACTCTCCCTAATTCCGATTTTAAAAAAAAGAAAATAACAAAATAGAGGATGGATTACATCTAAATTGGTCACAGAAATGAAATAACAGAGCAGAGCTAATAACTACCTGAATAGTACCTATGATATAAACACTTTAATATCTAAACTATTAATTTACTAACGTGAATGAAAAGTGAAGCACAGGAGCTACACGGGCACAATAAAAATATATTGAAGAGTTTACCACACACAACGCCGAACTAACAAAAACTGAACGAATCAGACAAGTGGATTCGACACTCTATTATCCACCCATACAACAGTCATACATGATCATGCTGATCATAATAGGCATCATGGTAGAACAACAAACATTCGCAAAACTGTCTCGACTTTTGCACCCCGACGAGGCCAAATTTTATCTCTGCTATGCCGTAATTGAACTTTACGTTCCTGATTTTCGGGAATGGACCCCTGTTTGGTTCTATGGGTTTCAGTTAAGATCTCACCGATCCTTTGAAATGTTGGCCACATTGAACGAATAACACTCCTCTCATGAGAAGCCTAGCAAACCTAACTGCACTACTCAATATTCAAATCAGTTCATATACTAGCGATAGATATCAATCTATAGCTTTAGGTCGAAAGGTGTCCCGCAAAAAAAAAATGTGTAGTAACGATTTCAAGACAAAGATGTGCAGGTTCGTTAAAATATTCATTGATACCACATAAAGTACCAAATCACGATACCAGACATACCTATATTGCGTCACCTGAATTGCAATAACTAGTTTGACATACACATAATAGTTTTTGCGCCATACTGTGCATAATAATTTTTAAAACGCCATTCTAAAATTAAAATCAAGTGGGTGCACCCACCTTAACCTCGACTTTGACGCATATTCCCCTACCCCCGGTATAAGAAGGTGCTACTTCACATTTGTTTTCGCGAAAATACCAGAAAGGAGGAGAGAAGCGAATAACCTATGACACGCTTTTGACGCAATCATTTTGGCGCACCAGGAGCAAAGTTCCCTTGGGTGTGGTAAACCAACCCCCCCCCCCACACCGTCCCCCCTGAACACATATAATTCAACTTTTTTCCCAGCGGGAAGGTCATAATCTCAGCAATTCCGTCAACAGGGACCACTTCAAGACGGGCAACACGATTGCGTTTTAGGCGCATGCGTCATATCAATAAAACTGCTAAAGACGCGGGTGACTCTTCAATCAGCTGTAAAACTCCCCTGCGGTACGATTTACCACCGGATCGTAACCAAAAAATGAAATAAATCCTTACTTCTGAATTTCAGAAGTTGACGTTTGTGCCTTTATATTTAAGAATACATCAGTACTTTACCTGGATGTAATCCAGAACAAACTGAACCCGTCTCGGTCTCAGACTGGGATCATGGCTTCTGCACATGGCCCCATACCTTCTGCAGTGGAAATCATCAGGTTTGGATTCCTAATCCCATAAGTATCAATGTAACTCTAGTCATTAGAAACGATACTCGACTAAAAAATCAGAAACATAGAGATCAATGCATTAAAAGCGAAAAATGCCACACTCAAAATATTACCAGAATTTTGCAAATTTTACTAAATTACTAAGTGTTCCAAATTTGCACCGGGAAGAATAAACTTACACTATCATTTTTGCTATCAAAACACAAATTCAGTTTAAAGGTGATTTGTTCCCAATTTATGATGTACTGTGTTCTCTACTTGCTATGGGAGCCTGACACTTAAAAATACGCCCCATCAAGTACGCGTGGGAAACAACTTTGCGGTTTGATGGTAGACGCCATAACGCATGTTGCAGCCCTATATCTACTCACCGTATACTGTGCTTAATAAAGTGTTACCACTAAACATCGGTTTTTTGTTTATCAATCTTGGGAATGAAATGAGTCGAGGGGACAAATTTCAAGACGACAAGAGAACAAATCCGGGGTAAATCTTTTTCATCTGATTTCAAAATCGATACTATTCCGGGTAAACTCAGAGGCGGTCCCACAGACGAATCGGTAACACTCCCCCTTTTAAGGTACCATATTAGCAACGATAAACACTCCCCCAATCACTGCTGGAATAGAATGTGTTACTTCAATTTTTAAATACAACATAAGATGTTAATCGCTAAAAAAGTTAAGCCATTTCCTCACCAACATATCATAGCGATTACAGAACCATAGAAAATTTCTGCTTGCTGACTACCCGGGTTTTCATTTCAACCATTGAACCCCCGTAGTAAGAACGCTGCGTATTGATGTGATTTTAGGTTGAATCCTGTGTCATACAGCGTTTTGCTACGCTACGCGGTGCTCACCTGCCATTTTGGCGGCGTTCTCGTTACGTATGGATGTTGCGTTCAACGGGTTGTTCTCTTGTTGTCACTGGGTGGTGGCAGTCTTTCTGTTGAAAAGTAATCCCAATAAATGGTGTTTAAGAATGACGCTAAAAAAAATATAAAGCTATTTAATGGCGAACTAGTTATTTTTGCATGAAAACCGGCACAGCCTGGCCTTGTTCGGACACAAATATCAAAATAATGAATTGCCTTGGTTTCATTTTGGTTTAAAAGAGAGTATGTGTCTCCCAAATCATACCTTTATTCTCTCTAATTTTGGTACACATTTTGCTTCTCATATCCAAATGGCTGCTGATTTAATCAAATTTGTAATGCTGATGTTTCGTGATTGAGAAAATCCTGTGGGGAGCGCCGCAGAGGGCTAGGCAATTATCTTGTTTTGCCCCATGATGTCAAGTTTTGACCACATACCCACCGCCTCATGCGCTTTATTTCGTTAAACCGGATCGTTTATTCCGTCAGTGAGTTAGGTGGTCATGACGTCACAGGTACAACAATACATCCTGAAACCTACATGAAAATGTGAACCATGAATGATCGGTCCACGCACCTTTCGATAATCTTATAGCTTGTGTTTTGACTGGGAGCTATGATGCATGACTGCCTATCCACCTGCTTGCAATGCAGTATGAAGGCCTTAACTAGTCTACAGTGAGTCATCCGAGTTGCTGTGACAGATATTCCACGTTGGTTGGAGGTGATATCTCTGGCTGTGTCCAGGACCAAGCATTTCGTTTACCGCTTACACTGTTAGAGTTACAGTGTTGTAGTGCGTTGCTGCTGCTGTGTTCAGCAAACCTGGTTTAACAGTAAGACTACAGTGAAAGCCATAAACCAAATGCTATAGTATGAAAATATCCAAACACATCCACCACAGAGCATTTGAGCTATTAAGCATTTCACGAACATGACCAGCGCTCTCAGCCTAATTTGATGGGCTGGTGATGAGATCCACTATACATAGATGCCCACGAAGGGCCCAGCACTCACATCACCTCACATGAATGCCCAGTCATGGATTGCACATGGGCTAGCAGGCAGCATCCCGGATCACAGCATAAATACAATGCACATCCACAGCAATCCTCTCCTGCCCAGGCTCCGGCTTTTAATTTAGAAGCGTTTTTTGTACTTTATTTTTACGATAATTTTAACAGAATCGATGTAGCCAACATCCCACCGACTCGGCCGGCTCGGACTCGGTGATGGGCGACAATCTTTGAGCGATGGTGACTAGCTAAATATACTTGTCCCATCTCTGGTACCAAAACAGTCCACTAGCGCTAACAATGAATAATCTCTTTGCCACTCAATCACTGTTTGGGTCGGTGAAGGAGAGGAAGGCAACGGCCAATTTGAAACTAGTTGAAAACTAAAATCCCCACAATATTAATTTTACAATGCGATTTTTCTCAATTTCTCGCCAAAACATTTTTTGTGGGATAGAACAGTTTTCTTAAAATAGCGTTTCATAGCTATATGCCAAAACGTGTAGAGGTCTGTTCGGGATATTAAATGTAATTGGGGGTTGGCCAAGTGAAGTCGATTTTAGCAGGATATATCGCCATTGATCAACGATATTATCGCAACCTTCTCAATCCCTACTCATACGAAATATTAATGACCTTACGCCGCCTGATTTATTCCGTAAAGATTTCCCTGCTTTTGCGTGCTGAAACCAATGGCGACGAGTCACAAAATTTGAATTAGCTTGCCGCCCAGTCCCCTGAGAATAGCAACGTTATTGGATTAAAAAATGGAGCAATTAATTTACACCAATACCTAACGATTATGATATGGCAATGCTATTCATATCACACAACTACAAGACAAACAGAGAAAGAATCAAATACACAAAACCAAACCGATCAAACAACTGCACAAGTGACCCCCCCCCAGCCCCAAAAACAAAAAAGAAAAAATAAACCAGACAAACAAGCAAACAAACAATAGAAAATAATTCTACTACCACAGATTTGGTGGTTTACGCCTAAATCTAAAAGATTGCTACAAAAAAAGGATATAGCATTGGAGTATGATATATGTTGCGCGATTATTTTGTGATGTTAAAATGTATATTTGAATTTTAACAAATACTACAGTACTACCTGGATTAATCCCAGAACAAAATGTTAAGGTATACAGTTACAGTTAACTGAAAACTGCTTCAAACTAGACCAGTTCTCGGTCTCAGGAAGGGGATTTCATGCCCATACACTTCTGCGGTGGGAAATCATCGGTTTGGAATCATCCCTAATTATATGTACTCATAGTCATTAGAAACGTACTCGACTGAAAAAAAAAATCAAGAACATGAGAATCAAGTGCATTAAGGCTCAAAAATTTGCACATCAAAATATTACCGAATTTTTGAAAATTTTACTAAGCGTTGCCAAATTGCACCGGGAAGGAGAAATCACTTTTTTTTGCTATCAAAAAACACAAAAATTACAGTTGTTTAAAGGTGGGTTGTTCCGATTTATGGGTTTTGTGTTCTCTTACTTGATAGAGAGCCTGGCAATTGCACATTTACACCCATCAAGTACCGTGGGAAACAAACTTGCGTTTTGACGGGTAGACGCACTAATGCATGTTGCAAAGCCCTATTCAATACTCACCGTATACTATGCTAATAAGCTAGGTTATCCTCTAAAACGGTGGTTTTTGTTTATATCTGGGAATGAAATGTATTCGAGGGCTCAAATTTCAAGACGACAATGAGAAAATTACGGTCTTTCATTGATATCAAAATCGATAACTTCCGGGTGAAATCAGGGGGGTCCCAAGACGATCGGGAAACACGCACCTTTAAGGTACCATTAGCCACGAGAAACACTCCCCATCACTGCGAAGAGATGTTTAATTCAATTTTAAATACAACAGTTAATTTTAATCGCTTAAAAATTTAGCATTTCTCACAAAATATCCATAGCGTTACAGAACATGAAAATTTCTTGTGATTGACTGATACCCGGGTTCAATTCGACAATTGACCCATGTATTACGGCTGCGTATGATTGTTATTTTAGGTTGGCAAGAACTGTGTCATACAGCGTTTTGCTATGGCTCGCGTGCGCCTGCCATGTGCGTTCTCGTTACGTATGATGTTGCGGTCAACGGGTTGTTCGATTGTTGTCCCTGGGTCCGGTGGGCCGTCCCTTTGTGGTGAAAAGTATTCCCGAAAGATGGACCATATTAAATGATACAAGCGTTTAATGGCGACACTATTATTTTGCATGGAAAAAACTCGGCCTCCGGCCTTGTTCTCCACTTAAAAATAATGGTTTATTGCATTGGTTTCAGAATTTGTTATAAAGAGGAGTAGTGATCCCAAAATCATACCTTTATTCTCTAAATGTAGTACACATTCTGGCTCTCATATCCAAATGGCTGGGACTGATTTAACTCAAAATTTGTAATCTGATGTTTTTCGGTGATTTGATTCCATTGTGAGGGAGGAGCCAAGGGCTAGGCAATTATCTTGTTTTGCCCAATGATGTCAGAGTGCCCAAATACCCATCGCATCATACGATGTATTCCGTTAACGAGCTTATTCCGTCAGTGAGTTTAGGTGGTCAATGACGTCACAGGTGACCAAACAAGACATTCCTGAACTGCATGAAAACTCGGACCATGAATGATCGGTGTCACGCACCTTCTTAATCTGAGCTTGCGTTTTGACTGGAGCTAGCTGCATGAACTGCCGATCCTCCTCATTGCAATGCAAATATGAATGCCGACTAGTCCACAGTAGTCAGTCCGAGGTTTGCGGATGACCAAGGAATTCCACGTTGGTGGGGGCGGATCTTGGATGTGTCCAGGACAAGCTTAGTTGTTACCAACTAGATGTACATTTGTATGGTGTGCTGAAATGGCTGGTTCAGCCTGGTTGAACATTAGACTAACAGTGAAAGCCATAAACCAAATGCTATAGTATGAAAATTCCAAAACGACATCATACACAGCCTGAGCATTTGAGCAATTGCATTTCACGAACATGACCATTCTCAGCCTTTGATGGTGCTGGTGTGAGATTCTGCATAGCAGCCCACAAGGGCCACAGCATCACAGCACATGCCATGACATGCATCATGGCATTGCCATGGTGGCTTGAGCAGCTCCCGGGCAACACCATAATACAATGCACGTTCCACCCAGGCCCCAAAAAACAAAATTCCGCCTCCCTTTCCAGGCGCCGGCTTTTAAGATTTATAATCGTTTTGTAGCTTTATTTACGAATGTGGAATAGACTCGAATGTAGACACCTCACCGACTCGGCCGGCTCGGAACTCGGTGATGGGCAAAAATCCTTGGCGATGGGTGACGAGCTAAATATACTTGTCGATCTCTGTAAACAAAACTTCTCACTAGTACGCTACAATTAATCTCTTTCCACGCAATCACAACTGTTTGTGGTCTGGTGAAGAGAGGAAGGCAACAAAAGAAGGAGAAGGCAAATTTTGAAACTGTTTGAAACTAAAAATCCCAAAATATTCAATTTCAAATGCGTTGTTCTCAAAATTTCTTCATCCAACCTTTTTTGTTGATGAAGAACCGTTTGCTTAACATATCGGTTTTTATTCTTCTAGCTAATAGCCCAAACGTGTAGAGTCTGTTTGTTAGATTAAATGTATGGGTTGGCCAAGTGAGTCGATTTTAGCGGATATATCGCCATTGGTCTAACGTATATTTCGCAACCTCTAAATCCCAACTTCAGTAACGAAATATTAATGACCTTCGCCGCCTGAATTTTTCGTAAAGATTTCGCTTTTGCGTGCTGAACCAATGGCGACGTCAAAAATTTGAATTTGCTTGGCCGCCCTCCCCTGAGAATAGCACGTTATTGGATGAAAAATAGAGCAATGTAATTTACACCAATAACTAACGAATTAGGTATTGGCAAGCTATTCATATCAACAACAACTACAACAAAACAAAATCAAATAAACAAAAACAAAACCGATCAAACAACTGCACAAAGTGACCCCCCCACCCCCAAAAAAAACAAGAATAAAATAAACCAGACAAACAAGCAACAACAAAATATGAAAATAAGTTCTAATACAACAGATTTGTGGTTTACGCCTATCTATAAAGATTGCTACAACAAAGGAATATAGCATTGTAGTATGATATATGTTTCGCGATTCAACTTGGTGATTGTTAAAATGTTATATTTAGAAATTCAAATTAAAAGGTGCGATAATCCAAAATGATATTTTTATTTTAATTGTGTCGCTTTTCCGTTTTCAAAATGATTACTAAACAGCTTGAGGAAATGGATATTGGAAGCATTCTTCGTTCATGGGACGATTTTAATTCAGTTTATCCTGATATAGCAAATGGAAAGAGGGTAGCACACAAGTATTTTGGTGAGTGATTTTATTGATTCTCTTTTTTAACCCTTATATTTTACCCATTGCTCTTGCTACTGTAAAAAATAACACTTTTTTGTGAATCAAAGGGTTAAATATTGCGACACGAACCACTCATATAGAGTAGATACGTACAAAAGTGAACTTCCAAACACGTGAATCAGCCCTGTTGCTGGCCGACTCTTCTACATGGTGTAAAAAAGCACAAGGCAAAATCACGCTCGATGGAGGTGGAAAAATAAAATAGTGATCAGGTGAAATCTTGGTTTTTGATTACCGTTTACAGCATTGGATTTGGTTGTTGCAATCCAGACATATGGTTAATATATTCTAAGAGAGGGGGCGATACCAATTCTGCCACAATTTTCACAGAATGGGATACAAAGTAAGAGCATCATTTTAATAGCTCGATAGGGCTTATTGATTTAATAAGATTTTACTTCAGAACCCTCAACTGTACATCGAAAGTTTCAGTTTCAGTTTATTTACCATAAAACATATGAAAAAGAAAACACATTACAGTATTTATTGGTGGGTTGACCAAAGGAGAGCAAAGCTCGTACAAGGTTTGGCCACCCAATAAGAATAGTAAAAAAAAAAAGAGGTTGGAGGTTACCATGCCCAACAGGGGCCGTCGCCCCATTTAACTACATTGACATGATGGATGTGATTGCTCGAGACATGCAGCAGGATCCATCTGACATCTCCAACTTAATGACGGACAGGAAAATTTGGCGCTACATGGTGAACAGCATCTCGCCTGCGCTGCGCCCGCTAGATATATAGTTGTAGATATTGGTTTCAATACTTGAAATTGCACTGGAACATAATGGACTGCATTGAAACCTATATACAAACTTATTAAAACACCCAGGGCTATGGCTCTCCCAGGATTCCATGATTTAAGTGGTTCTGGTGCAATAGGATGTATATCTGATTAGGAAGGAGCATTTGAGCTATTTTGCTCATAAGACCAGATTTCGGGCGAAGTATATGATACAAAAAATAGTGGTCATTTTGAAATTAAAGATGACTGTCAGAAGGAAACAATCTGCGACTCTCTGGATGTAATATATATTTTCCTTAACATCACAAACATGAGTATTACCACCAAATGGAGCCTTCTATGTTGCCCAGAAGTCCAGTTATTGAGCGAAGTATACGTTAAAAATGGCAGGCATTTTGAAATTCAAGATGGCCACCAGAAAGAAACAATTGGCGACTTTCTGGATGTAATATACGTATCCCTTGACATCACAAACATGAGTATTGTCACCAATTGGATCTTTCCATGTTGTTCAGAAGTCCAGATATTAGGTGAAGTATATGTTAAAATGGTTTTTGATGTAATATTTGCATTCATTGACATCACAAAAATGGGTTGTGCCACCAGCTTGAGCCTTCTTTGTTGATCAGAAGTGCAGATAGAGAGCAAAATATGTTTAAAATGGCAGCCATCTTAAAATTCAAGATGATCTCCCGAAGAAAACTACCTGCAACTTTCAGGATGTGATAATTGTGCTCCTTGACATCACAAACATTGGTATTGCCATCAATTTGAGCCTTCTATTTTCTCAGAAGTCCAGATATAGAGCAAAATATGTTGAAAATGGCAGCCATTTTGAAAACCAAGATGACCGCTAAACTGAAGGATAAAAATGGTAACAATTTGATTTGGATTCCAAGACCATTATCTACATCTTAAGACCCAAAATTCTAATTGTAGCAAAAAAGCCAACAAATCTCAAACCATCAACGCACCGCCCCATACTACTATCAACATGCATGGTTTGATTGTGTAAAGTTATTCCATTCTGTAAAAAGTGACACCCTCTCTAAGAATATTAGTCATGTCTCTGGATTACAACAACCAAATCGGATGCTGTAAATGGTACTTAAAAGCTAAGACTTTGTTTGTGATATGATGTAATATTACGGCACTATTTTATTTATTTTTTCATCTCCAATGAGGGGGATTTTGCCTCGAGTCATTTTTCTTTATGGACACCCTCTATATCGAAAAGGAAATCGACTGAATGCGCAGGAGCACATATGCCACGTTTATGGTTATTTTGGGGGGAACAACCAAAGATTACACAGGGGTCAAAATTTTAAAATGACCCAGTCATGTCGAAAAATATGCCATATCCTTTGTCCAACCATAAGGATTCCAAAAAGGTATAGTTTGTACTATCTACAACCCAAAATGTTAGAGATAATGTTAACACTTAAGTGGTCAAGGCCTCTTGGGCACGCCCGTTGGTGGTCCATGTGGACTCTAACCTAACTTAAAAGACGCATTTCCCATAGGAATATTTCAATAAAACTCATCGGATGTCAAGACTACTCTAAAACATTAACAACAAACATGGAAAAATTGAAAAAAATATTCGACCTTGAAATTAGGGGTAAAACATTGATTTTCATGAGTGTCAATTTTCACAAAAAATAGGCCATTTTGAATTGAATTTTCTCCAACATTATACACTTAAAATTGTAACTAGTAGTTGTTTTAAGTTAAGAATGGATTAAATGAACTATGTTTAGCCAAAACAGGGTGTTAGATACATTTTATTCTTTTTTTACCAAGCCGTTTTCCCGAGCAATATATTTACCATTGATTTATTGAGGGAAATAGATTATGGATCAAATTACATAACAGCATATAATTGGTTAATGAAACGTTAATGAAATGTAATTAGTATTTGTTTGTGATGGTAACATTAATGAAATGCAATTAGTATTTGTTTGTGATGGTAACATTAGTCCACATACACGAATAGCCACCAAAGGTCAAAGGTCACCTTAATGTGGAAAATAATTTTTGTCATGGGTATGCCCGTTGGTGGTTAAGGGGGCGCGATTTTCTTCGCACACATGTCAAAGATGCGGGATAACAAGCTTGACAATTAGAAGAAACAACGGCCTCAACACCATTTGCGTTTTCGCGCTAATGCGCGAAACTAATTTTAGGGACCATATGGACCCCCCTTGACCACTTAAGTGTTAAATAATTAAACATAACAAAAATAGGTCAAACGGTTAAATTTCAGTTGTACGGGAGTCAATTTTTAAAGTTGCTCCAATTTGGTTAAAAAGTGATGCAAATGATTGATGGAGCACATAGGATTAAAATAAGGAATAGGTATAGGTTTGAATGTAAATGCTAATACTTACTA
Organism: Ophioderma brevispina; assembly: GCA_023653785.1. Lineage (NCBI taxonomy): Eukaryota > Metazoa > Echinodermata > Ophiuroidea > Amphilepidida > Ophiodermatidae > Ophioderma > Ophioderma brevispina. The sequence continues at coordinate 4,271 of JAMKCH010029906.1, read as the reverse complement.
AAGTAGGGAGAAATCAAGGTCAAGCCCCGTTGAATACAATGGACTTAGACCTTTGTTGCCACCTACAATGGTAACAAAGCATTTTAGACAGTCAAAACTATTCCTTATTTTAATCTAATGAGCTCCACCAATAATATGCACCATATTTATCCAAATCTGAGCAACTTTGAAATTTGAACCCTGTACAACTGAAAATGACCTTTTTTTATTGATTTTTGCTGTTAGCCTATAACTCAAAAAAATTCCCACAACCTGTGCAAGCCTTGGTTACCCCCTATCTGGCTATAGCTACCATTTCAGAAATGCTATCATGTTTTTTGTGTAGGCCATGGTATACTGATGCTGCATAATAAGTGTTGTTTTGTCCTCTTTCAAGATAACGAACATTTGCTCGGCTCATGGACTAATAGTCTATCGCTTCCAAGAATTGTATAATAACAATGATTGTGTGTCTCATACCAACACATTGATCGTAGTCTAAAAATGCTGATCGTTTTTGTGTCTTTTAGCAACAGATTATGGTGTATGAGATGCAACCTTGACTTGTTGATTCTCTTATTATCCATGTCATTGAATAGTTCATAATCCCATTTCATACAGATATAGAGGTAATTGGATATCAACCCACTAATAATTCGTTGAATGTCGATTTCGTGTCGGGGAATGAACGTTATCAGATAGCTATACCGTCGAAAGCATGGGACATAATAGAAGGTACTGTTGTGAAAACAGGTTTCTTTAATTCGTGAATATTAAACACAAAATATACTTATTTTAAATATAACCACGATGTACGAATAAATGTCAAATTTAGGTTTAGCATAATTTATGGGTAAGTGACCGAAAAATTGTTTTTCGTTTTTTATTTTCAAGTAAGAAACAAGACAAACCATTGTTATAATGTTTTTTTCTTTTTTGTCTAATGCAAGTATATGAATATTAAACAAACAAAAACATGGAAAATGTCATTGTCTTCAAGATTTGTTTTCATTGCTACAATTTCAAAAAAAGAAGAACAAAATTCTGACAGGCATCTTCGTTTTCTCATGACATTACGAAACATGACCAAACAACGTCACTGAAAAACATTTTTTAAACATTTGTTTTCCTTGCTACATTTCTAAACAAGAAAGAAAGCAAAATGCTCACAATAATCGTTTATCGTTTTCTTGTGCAAATATTTAATTAATATGAACAAACAACATCACGAAAGGGGAAAGAGATGCTTTATATAAACATTTGCTTTCCTCGCTACGTTGTTGAGCAAGAAAAAAAAAATAAACAATTGTCGTTTTCCGTGTTTCTCAGGAAGTATAAAAAAAAACAAACATCATTATGATCATGGAAAAGGGGATGACTTTAAACATTTGTTTTCTTTCCTACATTGTAAACAAGAAAAGAGAAAATGCCCACATTAATCGTTTTGTGTATGTCTTATGCAAGTATGAAAAACAAACAAACCGAAACATGAAAAAGGTTTAAATATTCGTTCTCCTTGCTACATAAATATGTACAAGAAATAAGGACAAAGCTCATAGCGATCGCTTTCCGTTTTCTAATGCGAGGTTCATACCAAAATTCCAATTGAAAGGTATGAATATGGTTATAATTATAGGCTATAGCAGTTATATTTCCACAATAAACACATCATGATCTTCGCAGGTCGGAGAGAAATAGATGTCTTATATAAATCATTATCCCGGGGGGCCACTTGTATTCAAAGGTGGATATGATGCGTGAAAAAGAAAACGCGTAAAAAAGGGTGTCTTTTTTGCCAACAGGCGATGTACGCGCGTACATCGTTTAGGGTGTCAAAAACAGCAAAATATGGAAAAAAGGGTATGTTTTTTTCTTAACCCTGAAATTGTCATGTTATATCTCATTAAGCAGGTATCAAAATCATCCAAAATATTGTAATCGGAACTTGGAAAGTAAAGCAAAGCAAGATATTAAAGGGTATATTTACGATTCAATGCACTGCGTACTTGTTGAGGGTATCATAAACAGATAAAAATACTTGTTTAGGGTATGTTTTAGCTTGTTTTTTAGTCGGTGAAAATGTAGGGTACATTTTGAAAGTCCATGTTCACGCATCATATCCACCTTTGAATACAAGTGCCCCCACCCCACGGATCATATATACATAATTCAATTCATTAAACTTTTAATGGGTTTAAAACAAAAATTGAGACATATAGTTGTCGACAAGGGTATTCTTTCCGGGGGCCTATTTTATCACATGAATCGAAAGTAACTATTTTCCTACTATAAGAATAATGTACTTGCTATGTGCTTTAGGCCTTGTCTTTTTACCGGAACCAATTACCATTACAACAAACCTGGAGTGTTTGGGGACTATCCCCATTAACCAGCAAGCCTGTAGAAAACATTTTCTGCAATTGCTGCTCATATCGCCTTACGCTCGGCCTATCTTATTGATTATATATTATCATTATGAGTAAAACTTCTCATCTATAGACCAGTTAACAGCAATGTTTGTAAACATGTTAGGGCCTGGTATCTTGAAATAGGTCGGCTTGACTGTTACACACTGGGCAAATGTATCTTTTAGAGTGTTAATACTATGGGCCATAACGATTCGCAGGAATGGATTCGCATGCAACAAAAGAAGTGACGTAGGATGTTAACTGTTCTTGTATCACATGTAGATTTTAGAGGATACAAACAGTACGTCCTCGTCTGTTGTTCATACAAAAACGAAAAACATAATAACCCTTACATTGGAGTTTATTCTTGCCCGCCCTCCCCTGTCGCCAGCGACGCGAGTACATTACGCCCTCTATAGATTTGTGTTTTTAGAGTATAATTGACCACGACTGTACACATGTGGTGCCAAGCATGTTTTAAACTGTTTTAATTGGATGCCAAGCATGTTTTAAACATGTTTTAATTGGATCAACGGGTGTTTAAAAACCCCCGTTGATCCAATTAACTCATAATGATTTTTAAGCAAACTGTTAACCATCAAAATACCCAAATTTATGCAGTGATATCGCTTTGTATTTCTACTCTTTTGAGTATTATCTTTTTGTCAATGTACGCTCAGGTTTTCGCTATTGAGTACATATCTTTATGACGCATAAATGCACATCATTTCATTAGCTATCACTCATGTTGACCTTCCTTCCTTCCTTCTTTCCTTCTTTCCTTCTTTCCTTCTTTCCTTCTTCCCTTTTCTTTTCTTTTTTTTTTAGTAGCCGGGAAAAGCGACACTGGCACATTTTAACAAAAATTAAGAAATGTATTCAGTTTGACGCAACAAAATGGATAGTTGCCATTCGAAAAATACATATATATTTTGTAAATAAAAAAAACAATGGGGCATTAAAGGTGCTTGTTCAGATTTATGTGTGTTTATGTGTAACAGTCTCTATAGCGCTGTTGCCTATTATTATTACGCCGTCATTAGGAAATCGTCACAATCATTTCGCTTCATAGGTGGCTGCCGGCCAGGCGCACATCCCTATCAGACTTAGATTGTAATATCCCCCATAATATAACGGCTCCCCAGATTTCGTTTGCGTCGGCGAGGCAATTGAGATTAAGTATCTTGCCCAGGGACACACTGATCACGAGTCCGGCCTTTTTACACTAGACCACACGCGCTCAGGTACTATGCTAACTAGGTTAACTTTTAAGTTTGCCGTAACTTTAATCAACAAATGTGTCTATTACATGAATATCATAGACTTGTGCTCATCGATATTAAAACCACAACGTTCACAGGCCGGTCGAACAGGGTGGATACCGAGGAAATCAACTCTGGCATATGCTTCCTTGTGTTTAACCGCCATTTCCGTCGTCTGTTGAATTAAATGACTCCGGCAGTCATTTAATTAAAACATCGTTGTTTTAACCCATGAGGGCGCTAATTTGGGCTAAATAATTTCAGATGAGGGCTAATTTAGCAAAATGAAAAACGATCATTTTAAGCATTTTTCATTACAAATGTTGCAAGGAAAACAAATGTTTAAAGGAATCTCATTTTCCGTGGTGCTGTTTGGTAAGAAAAACGTAATTGTTAATGTTAACATTTTTTCTTTTTTCCTTGTTGAAAATGTAGTAATGAAAATAAATGTTGCTATCAGTGACCCTTTTCATGTTTTTCTTTGTTTGATTTTTATACTTGCATTAGATACACGGAAAACGATTATTGTAAGAGTGTTCTTGTTTCGTCGTTGGAAATGAAAACCAAAATGATTTTTCAGTCATAAACGGACCAACATGACACTGATTAAACTGCCGCATCA
>JAMKCH010029905.1:0-18128 GCA_023653785.1 Ophioderma brevispina | reverse complement strand
CATCATTTTTTTCCTTAAAAGCATAGGCCTAAACATTGGTAATGCAAATTTGGGTGATTTGTACCAAAATGTTTGGTCAGGTTAATGGGTTTAAAATAGTGTGTAGTTTGCTTTATCTATGGGCAATAGTTCAATAGCTATAGGTTGATGACTGTTTAAGGTCATCATGGGGCTGAAGGGTAAGGATGAATCAATATCTAGACAAATTGTGTCAAATTGTTGGTCTTATTGGGTATTAACCCTCAACATACATTGCGTGCTAATTTCTACTTTCAATTGTACATTTCTAGAGCAAAACGTTTGGAAGTAAAAACAAACTATACGGGGTGACCATCTTGAGTCTAAAAGTACGCACTAAGTGTGTGTTGGTATATGGAATTTATTTAAAATATTTTTTTATAGTTTAAGATGAACAGATAATATTTTGCCACCAGCACTCTGAAAAATGTGTCACAGAATGACCTTGAACCTTTGTTTTGCCTTATAGCTATTAAATTGTTGGTCCCACAGATAGGGCAAAACTATACTTTATTTTGATAACCTGACAAACATGTCGATGAACAAATAAATACAATTAGACAATAGGCAATTAGAACACTTTAATTGTAACCCTTGGTAAAAAATTCCCTGTATTTGCATGTTCCGCCATTTTTTCGTGTGGCGACTTTTAATATATCATTTGATGACCGTTTCTAGTTGATTGACACAAATTAACTTCTATTGCAAAAAGTGGTGGTTAAATATCAATTTCATTAGCCTAAACACCACGGTTTATCATTTCTAGAGCCCTTTAGAAACGGTATGGCGAACACATTACGCGTTCGTGGAATGTGTAATTCCCTTGTTATGGAAATTGCCACCAAATGTATGTTGCATCCACGTTCTCCATTTTCACGTCGTGTGCAAAATAAATAAATAACTTAAAATAATTTAAAAAATCAATCAAGATTTAAAAAATCGGGTTTTGAATCATCAAAAGTGAGACATGCTCCGGGTTGCAGGAGATATGGTCCGCCGTTCTCACAGTCCGGGAACAATGGTGAACAATAGGGCATCGATCAGTTGACAGCTTTACGCAACATAGTTTCACGCTTGTATCCGTGTCGTCTATGGAGCCCGGATATGAACCCTGCCGGACCAGTATAGCCTTCACACGGCTGGATTACAAGTAGACCCTTAATAGCAACATGATGCGATAGGTGCGAATGTATAATGTATTGCAATTATGCCCATGCACTATCAGATCCAACTCAAATTTGGGAAATACCAACTTTTTAGGTTATTGAACATTAAACCATAGACAAGAAGTTGCTAAGATCACCATGATATTCACCTTTAAATTCCTAGTATTAGATTGTGATCATGGCCAATGCCTAATTACAGTGAAAAAATAAAGCAGTTTAAAGATTTTAATTTATTATAATTCAGATAATTCATTTGGTTGAATTGGAAATCAAATTTATATCCAATAAATTATAATTCATATCCATTGGAATTCTTAATCTTAATGTAATGTCTAGTCTTGTTAACATTAAGAGTTTAAAGGAGTATTTTTAATTTAAGTGTGGATTTGTCCCACAAAATCTTACAGATTAATTTTAAATTTAAGGAAAACAAAGAGTATCATACTTAAGGTATCTTAAGCCATCCGAACTTACAGATTTCTTAGTGTATGTAACATGTAATTTATATTCAAACTAGCAGTCAATAAATTTGGGGGATTCTCACGAACTTTGCTAATTTGATGATGAGTTTATACAATAGTTGTTATTGTTTTTATATTCTATAAGTTATTTCCTTTGTAGAAAGTATCCCTTTATATGCTTTACACAAATATTTAAGACGGTATTACAAACAACATTTCAACCCATTTTAATCCCCGCGATGTTGCATTGCTACAAGTAGAAGTCATAGCCGAAAACAGCTTTACGTGAAAAGTTTGGATTAGGAATTTGAGTAATTTAGACAAATGTCAGGATTAGAGAGATTGTAAGCTTAATTTTACAAATACATTTGAACAAACGGACATTTGTGATATGCTTTTGTGAGGTCTCACTATGCAAAAATTTTAATATCGCGTTATTTATCTATTTCATGAGTATTTTTATGCAAATCACCTAACGCTTGCAATTTAATCGAGGTTATGTATAATCTCCATGAACAAAACTGATCATTGTTATTGGACGTGTTTTAAAACAACTAAAATGCAGTTGATTGTTTTAAGATCAGGAATAACCCATGATATTAAATGTAAGTGCCACTTCGTGTGATCAATCAATATTACATAATGCTCATATTCATTCTTTCATTAAACATCGTCTTATCGTCTTATAATTCTGCACAAAACCGTATTTGATCGAGATCTTAAGATTGTTAACCTAAAGTTCAGGTCATCCATTAAAAAAAAACAAACACTAACTATTTTAAACCCACCAATAATGAATTTATTAACAACTTCCTATTCCGAAAATCAATTTACCACCATGAGATTTTGTGAACACGCCGATTAAAGGTGTGATAATGGGAACTTTCTATACGCGAAATTCAACTCGGGCTAAAAATTCAAATGAGTGGATGGGGAAAATGTTTTTCTTTTTGGTGCATGAATAAATATGGTATATTTGGCAAATACAAATTGTCTTTATTTCGGATTAACAAAGCCTATTGACATTCATATTCACCTTATGTCTAGTTTATATTCGGCCGATTAGCTTTGAAAAAAGCATTATGCAACACTGGTGTTATTTTAAGCGCTTTTCAATCATGGACATTAGCGGTAGTCACTGTATTTCTTCCTCTTTTGATAAATATTATAGAATGGGAGGACCTTATATGCATGATTCTAGCAGAATCTATGACGAAGCGAAACTCAATTCAATGCACGCGAGGATCAAGTAAATGATACAACCCGAGAAAGTAAATTGGTATTATAGAAGCTTTCAGTTTGAATATGATTGCTATTGTTAATTTTAACAAAATATTTTTGTTATGAAAATGTATACGGAAATATCGTGGACAGAAGCAAGAATTTGTGTGTCGAAAGTACAAAAAACGAGACGATAATATTAAGACTGATAATAATGAAAATATCTGTAACGCTTCATTTTTTGCGCTTTATAGAGAACAAACTAACTACAAAATACAAAAACAAAAATACCGTACATTAAAACAAAAAGAGATGAAAGGATGGCGGATTTTTTGTGTTCATTATTATAAAGAAGCTCGGAGAAACTGTATATAGTAGTGAGTTCTTTTTTTCCGTGAAATACTTGTAAAGTTTACAAAAAGTACAACAAGTATATGTGCCTGTATAATATCCAACATTGCTCCAATCACCCATTCTAAATAAAGGAATAATAGTTCCCTTCCCACTCAACTGTAAATTATCATTATGTTTGCCAAATATCTCTGAACATAATTTAAACATTTATCAAGAACATAATTTAAACAATAAATAGGAGCAAAATACGATAGCAAAATATCATTAGATTTCTAACGCCAATGCCATCAACGGAACAACCAGGAGATGGTTTACCTTGTTCTGTTTGTTAACACATCAGCAAACGCTTTATCAGAAATGGTATCATTCAAAATATTTTCCTCATCATGAATTTCACCATTTTACTGCAGGATAAAAGAACTACCGAAATATTCTCTTCTTACCCAGATATTTCATAGGCGGTCAGACGTAAGACCCAATTTCATTTGTATTGCATCGTCCAAGGGCTTCTCTGTGTTTTTATGAAGCGGATTCATAACATTCATTTATACCAAGCTTACAAAGGCACAATACTGGGGAGTGCATTTTTTTTTGCACAGGAGTAATAAAGTGTCACTGTAAGGTATGTTGATTGATAAAGGGAACCTTTGTCTGTTACGTTGAAATCTTAGTAAAAGTTGAGTATAACTTTGGGCAAAGCAGAGTATATTTTAACAACAATGCGTAAGTTTACTCTTTTTGATGAAGATTTTAATCAGCAGATATTAGGTTTTTTCATCATTAGAGTGAAAATAGAAGTAACGTGCAGTAAGATGGCTGTTTTAGTACATCAAGATCTGTGCAGGTAAACCAACAACGAAACGAAGTTATAGGACAACTGTATTTTATATCAGTACTATAACACTACACCTTTTTTTTACTATGTTCTGAGTTGTGTCTTTGTAATCATGTGCTATATCTCCGTACCTTCTTATGATGGAACTTTGATGAACAAAATGAAGCATGACTTGTTTAAATCATATAATTGGACATGTTCGAACGGCAACTACGTCATAGATCATGCAACGTAAATGGGCACACATTCTTCTATTTTTTGCCAAATAAGCAAGTAGCAATACTCAGGATTCGTTTTAAAATTGGAGCCGATAGCATCTTTGCCAGCTGCGACTAACTCCCCCAGAAATTAGTCATAAATTTCTTATTTCCGTTTGGAAATTTAGAAGAATTTAACTCTATACCGTTAGTAGTACTTTATGTGGAAAATACACACTCCGTTAAAGTAGAAGGCGACGCCTAGAAAAACAACCTACGGAATGGTTCTGGATACCGCCCTATTCACCCCAGAGGCCAGGGCACGTATTATCAACCAAAGACACACCATTTTATTTAATATAACAGAGTTGATTTTTCAATTTGATAGGAACAGCCCCAGGGACAATCTAAGCCAGTTAAAACTTTCTCTAACATGGGCGTCAAGATACACTGTCTGTTCAACTAACTTAGATGTCCGGTTTTTATTAGTTATTTCCAAATATATACGCTTTTGAAAAAAAATCACGAAAGAAAAGTTGTTATTCATTATTAGACCCAACAAGATCATGGGATTCCCATTGGAAAGCATATTTTTCTTCTTTGGATTTTTATTCAATTTACACTGATTTTCATTGACAACGACAACTAACCGGGTCCAGGTGAATATTGACTTTTGACTCTGAAACTTTGATGACAGACCCATTCACGAATTAGGGGCGCTTCAAAAGCATGTTTATACGAAAAATAATTGATTCGTGGACCGTGCTTGATTTCAGCGTGCACCTTTGCACGTGCATTAATGAATGGGCATATAAATGCATCGTTGAAATACCGATACTTTTAATAGAGGTCCTGTTTTATTCAATTGGTTACGAACAAAAGAATCATACAGCTCTCCTGTAATGTCATCCATTCAAGGGTTACATGCCGTGTTGACACCTTGGATATCATCTCGTTTGTATTGCAAACAACGGTTCGGATTTGATCCTGTTGAATATATTATTCATTTCATACCAGTGGCGGACAATATTGATCTTGAATAATATCCTCCGACAACAACTTCTACTACCCACAAAAGGAATGCTGGTCAATGGAGAACCTGTTCCACAAAACGTAATTACTAATGGTACCAAACCTTTATTCACTCATTTCCAAAACGAGTGTAAAATACCCAGATTTCAATAGATTTGAAGGTTTTAAACTGTCCCATTCCTTTTGTCATTTAAAAAACGTCTTAGGTCCAAGGACACCCAACAACTTCCTTTTCGTGATTTATTTCGAACGTGCGTATTTTTTGAAATAATTAATAAAAACCAGACATCTAAGTTAATTGAACAGACAGTAGTTATACTTGTATGTACCAGTTGCCAGTTCTCACCTGGGACCTTATTAAAACTGTGTATTTCTCTTTACTATAATTAACCAAGAGCATTTTCTCCTGTCTGAATTTTTAATGATTGTTGTTTTAGTGCAGTGCGGCATAGCAGGGGATTGTAGTGAGAGTGTGGACTTCGGATAAAATTGTGAATTTTTGCACACAAGTACTTTAGACATTGATAATCCATAAAATTGGATGCACTTGCCAACCCGCCTTAATAGACCCCAGCTTGTGTTTCAAGGTTATACAAGGGTCAAATTTTAAAAATGTTCCGATTGTGTTGAAAAGCACGTCATGATATTTGTCTGGTTACAAGGATTCCAAAAAGGTATAGTTTACACTATCTATGGCTTATAGTTTCGGAGTTATGGGGTAAAAACTGTAAAAATAGTGAAAGTCAATTTTGGTGTGTACATGGGTCAAAAGTTAAAAGTTGCTTTGATTCAGGTAATATATGGTGCAAATTGTTTCCCTAGCGTAAAGGATTGAAATAAGGAATAGCTTGCCTTCTCTGCTATATGCTTAGTTTTCACGTTATCCAACAAAATAGGTCACAGGTCAATATAATCTAATAGCTGCCAATAGTTGTTGACTTTATTCGCCATTTTGATAAATAACCAAACACTTAAGATTGTCAAAACTATTCCTATATTTCATTCTATAAGTTGAACCAACAACTTGAACCACGTTTTACAAAAAAATGGAGCAACTTTTAACTTTTGGCCCCTGTACAAACCAAAATGGACTTTTTTCACCATTTTACCGTTTTTACCCCATAATTCCAAAACTGCAAACTCACCATAGGTAGTATAAACTATACCTTTTTTGGAATCCTTGTAACCAGACAAATATCATGGTGGGCTTTTCAACACACTCGGAACATTTTTAATCTTTACCCGCAGATGCAGGAGAATGGAGACGTATGAATGGAACTTTGCATTCTGAGCTCTGAACTCTGAGCTACTCTGCATTGTGATAAATACTTCAAATTAAGGCTGTAGAGACAATTAAGGCTGTAGAGTGAAATTCTGCTGAAGCGATAGCTCCAAATTTTGATTTTGATTATGCACACGGAAGGAAAACTATTTTGAGATTCCGTTTTATTTTCAAAACTAGATGATGGATTTATACAACATTTACATACATTACAATTTTCTTCATACAAATTAAAATTTACAGAGACTTAACTTATATTTATACATATGTTTTCAATATCTAACGTCAAATTTGCAGACAGAGGTTCCAGCTCTGCCAAACTTTTTCTGCAGCACACACACACACTTTGACACCGCGCTGATTCTCAAAAGAATCTTTCCGTCAAACATTATTTTCCAAATCATGCACTTTTTCCAAATCTCTTGTAAGGATAAAGAGCGGTTAATAACTGTGAGCATTATTACATCGCAATGTGCTAATTATATTCATACCTTAGAGCCATACCAGTGATTTCTGGATACTGAGGGTTGTTTCTCATGTTTATAAATTATACAGACCTGCATCATTATATACATATATTATTCATATTAAAATAACTGACTTTGTCCATCATGTCCATGAGTTGAAAATTACTCATGTCAAGAAAAACATGCTCTCTATAGAACAATTTGATCAACAAAGAATTTTCGATTGATGTTTTCTGTATTATTGGAAAACTGTAAATATTAAACTGCATTGATAGTAGGGTTATAAATGAGAATCCTATTCTTGAAGTTGGAGGAAGAAGGTTTGAAGATTTTTTCTATAGTTTGAAGGATGCTGAATCAGAATTTTTGGGTCTAACCTCTGGGAAATGTGGGAAAGGGGTAAAATTATTATAGTGGTAAATTTGAAATCAAGTCAAATTGTGTTTAAATGCACTCCAATACATTGGTCTCGTTATAAGGATTAAAAAAGGTATAGTTTGTCTAGGTTCCGACCTTTAGTTAAACAGGCACAGCCCAATTATGGTTCAAGGTCATCCTGGGTACAATTTACCCAGTGCACCGATTTTGTTGAGACTGTGAAATTGTTCGGCTTGCCCTATTTTACAGTGTTTGGCATTTGGTTGCGTAATTATTGGGAATGCGGGGCACATTGTTAAATAAGGGGGTAAAGACAAACTATACATTTCTGGATGTAACAAGATTCTACATGGTCTCAAAAATTATATACAGAGCTGTCACACAAAGAAATAAATTGCATATTTTACTTCAGTATGACCAGAGCAATAATTTGACACCAGTTTCAACCAAATCTGCGCATTGGATAAATTTTGCCCCAGGATGACCTTGAACTTTATCAGGGCCGTAGCCGTGTAACTAAAGGTCGGAACGTAGACAAACTAAATCTTTTTTAATCCTTATGGTGAGACAAACACATTGGTGTACATTTAAACACAATTTGACTTGATTTCAAATTTACCACTATAATAATTTACCACTTTCCCACATTTCTCAGAGGTTGGGCCCAAATATTCTGAATCAGTACCCTTCGAACTATAGAAAAACATATCCACACCTTCTTCCCCAACTTCGAGAATCGCATTCTCATTTATAACCCTACTATGAAAATCTTTTCACTAAATCCCTTTAAATATCTCCAGACTCATAACTTCCTGGTCTAGTTTGAAGAAGTGTTGCCATTTACGAAAGATTTATAACAGACACGACTTTGAATGTTAAGTAAATAAGGCAAAAAAAAGTTTTGTCTCAGAAGAAATGTGAAAAAATCGCAATGCGAAATGCTTTTTTTAAATAGGAAAATGCTAATACGAAATGCGTTTTTTTTTTTTAAATGCATTTTTGACCCACTTTTTTCAATTTTCGGCTGCCTCGCGGCCGATTTTTTATTTTTTTTCTGAATTTATTTTTACAAAAACAAATTCAAGTGAGTAAAACCTAAAAAAAAAATATGCGGTCAAAAACCAATTTTAAACAAAATGCGCGCGGTCTTCTGAGACAAACTTGTTTTTTTTTTCTTGCCCTGATCATGGAATAACATTTTTTTCCAACACTATTTACACCGGGGTCCAAACCTATGTGTGAATCAGAATGTTTGCTTTTGAGATTACAAGATTCTATTGATTTAGTTATTGAAGCACAAAGCTAGTGTTGATTAAATTTGTGCACGTGGCATTTTGGAAGCTCTCTAAAAATGAGACCATAACTTGAAAATTAAGTGCATGAATCTCGAGATTTTTTCAATTGAGCTGGTGATTGAAAAGTAAATGTGTGTTAATATTAAAGCCACTATCAGCGATTTCTTCAAAATGTAAGCAAATCGCGCCCCCTATTTTTCGTCCATTTTTTGCACTGATGGTATTGTAAATTGTTGTACTGAAGAGCCCTCTAAGTGGCTAAGCCTATAACACGCCGTATTTGTTAAGAAATGATAATGTATATGCTTTGTTTACCAATAAAAGTTGGGATCCGACTTAAAATGCTTAAGTGTCTGTTTTTCACAAAGAACAGTAAAGTATTGATATGACCTAATACTAGACTGATTTCCAATTGCCAATGCATCTGTGCAAAAATCTCAATTTTTTTGAAAATTGGGGGCGCTCTTAAAATGTGCTGTAACACTTAAGTGCATAAGAGCGGGGTCCATGTGGACTCAGGATTTCGTTTTTCAAGCACCATATTTTAACGCTAAATTGTTTTTCCACAAAAAAATTATGTACTAAAATATCAGTTGCGAATATTTTGGTGGAAAAAAATTAAAATCGGCCATGGCGTTTTTATGCTAATTATCCCAAATAAGCATTATGGTGGCGCTATTCAAAGTTGTTTTGCCCCTTAAATCGTATTGGAGAAACTTTTTGAAATTTTTATTTCAGCAATGGAAATGCATTGAAAAAAGTGCTTTGGGAAAGGTGATTTTTCATTTTTTTTTTTTTTTTTTTTTTTTTTTGTTAAGAAATGATAATGTATATGCTTTGTTTACCAATAAAAGTTGGGATCCGACTTAAAATGCTTAAGTGTCTGTTTTTCACAAAGAACAGTAAAGTATTGATATGACCTAATACTAGCAATTTAGAGACAAAACGGGCATTGTGAATTGGGAAAAATTTCCAATTTCCAATTTCCAATTGCCAATGCATCTGTGCAAAAATCTCAATTTTTTTGAAAATTGGGGGCGCTCTTAAAATGTGCTGTAACACTTAAGTGCATAAGAGCGGGGTCCATGTGGACTCAGGATTTCGTTTTTCAAGCACCATATTTTAACGCTAAATTGTTTTTCCACAAAAAAATTATGTACTAAAATATCAGTTGCGAATATTTTGGTGGAAAAAAATTAAAATCGGCCATGGCGTTTTTATGCTAATTATCCCAAATAAGCATTATGGTGGCGCTATTCAAAGTTGTTTTGCCCCTTAAATCGTATTGGAGAAACTTTTTGAAATTTTTATTTCAGCAATGGAAATGCATTGAAAAAAGTGCTTTGGGAAAGGTGATTTTTCATTTTTCGGCGGGAGAATAATGGGTTTTTGTTCCGCCATTTTTAATCGGTACAACCGATTTCCATTTTCCCTGTTATGTGCTCGTATTGATGTACCCCATCAATGACCAGAGTTTTGGTAAAAAATCCAATGGCAAAGTGGTTTTCAGAGGGAGGGTCCACTTGGACCATCCCCTTATGCACCATCGGGAGTGCAGAAGACCTTATGCAATTAAGTGTTAATACAACGGAGTTTCTGCTTCTGTAGAAAATGTTTTTAAATATACTTCATAATATAAATGGTTATGAATGAGGTTAATGTCTGTATATTTTCGGTTTCTCGTGCATTGCCAAAACTCAATCCACTTGCGTTATTTTGGCTGACTCATAAAGACATGCACATGCCCGCGGAGCTTGTGCTATTATAGGCTTTCCCAGTTATTTTCGCACTTGTGTAATTGATTTTAATAAAACAGACAATTGGATTTCGTCCTAAAAATGCGAATCACGAGAAACGCAAAACCGATTTAACTTTTCAGTAACTGATGTTCATTTTTGTGTCATTGTATTTCAAATGTGTGTCGTTGATATTCGTCAAATCCGTTGACAAATTCATCGCGCGTGGCGATGACTACTGAATAGAAAAGCAATTTAGTCTTTTATAATTCATTTTAAGAATCTTGTCTTTCATATTCGTCGGGTAATGAAATAAAGTGTTTATTTCATGATTGGTTCTCACCTTATAGGCCATGTCCAATTAATAGTGCATGAAAAAAGCAGCCTTCGTCTAAGAAAAAGGTGCGGGTGGGGTCTCACTATGCTTATTTGAATACTCTTCTATCTATGTGGGTGGTCATAAAGGGTAAAATTCCAACATTGATTAAACGGGTTAAGCCAAAATAGTCAAAATCATAAAAATTCAAAAGTTAAAAAATTCAAACAAAAGATAAACATACATATTTTTTTTCAAGATTTCAAGATTCATTTTTTATATTGAATTGACAATGCTATATAATCCTTATTTAACAAATTGGTAAAATTCACTTATTTGCGTAATTTTCAGGCTAAAAGACTCAAAAAAGATAAGACAGAAATTAGCACGTTTTGAAGATTGGAGGAAAAAACATTTCAGAACCATCCCCAAAAGAAAATAGGCCTATACACACGTGACTAAATTGAAAGAGACGATAATGAATATCAATGAAAAATGACGAATTTGCTTTTTTAATACGGCGGTCTTGATATTGACGGACGAATTCGATGAGCAATTGGACGAAAATCAATGACACAAAGTTGAAATACAATGACACAAAAATTAGTATCAGTTCTCGCGATTCACATTTTTAGGACGAATTCCAATGGTCTGTTTTATTAAAATCAATTAAACAAGTGCGAAATTAACTGGGAAAACCTATATTAGTCGTACATCGATTTTTGTCAATGCACGGCCTCTATATTTGCACATGCATGCACATTACATACAAAACTATAACAGCATTACAAAGCATCACTTGACAGAGGAAACACCCGTTTATCGGAAACTCTTGTTTTTCTAAAGGCATTTGCGATTTTGCGACAAGAGTCTTCACTAATCTTGCAAGTGTCTGGACAATGAGCTCTGTTGTTTGGTTTGCGTGCATTGACTAGAATCATCAATAATGATACGAGCCCCGCGTAGACAAGCGCCATTATAAACTATCAAACTAACGCGTGTGGATTGATCTTTGTCAAAAACAAATTCCAGACATTAACTTTATTTATAAAAACGGATAGGCATTTAAAAAAAATTACCAATGAAATGTACATAAGCGAAAAAAATAACACTACGCAGTTACCTTTAAGGCAGATTCGCTGTGTGAATGAATACCAAGTTGTCGGCGCATTTAACTCACTAAACTATGCTTACAATTGTTAAATGAACTAGATTGGATTTAAGGAAATTTTGTGTTTTTATAATCAACTGTTTTTAGATTAAATGTATGGGAAATTTTGGCACTTGCATGAAGATATTACTAGAAACCTTTAAGTATATTTTATCTGTAGTCAACCAAAGTAATTGTAATTTCTAAGACGTTTTAACTAAAACGACCTAAAATTAATGTCATCAAGGTAATAAATGCTGTTTATGAAGGTTTTGGTTTTGTAAGATTACATGTGTCACCCTGACATTTCAGAAAAGCTTCCCAAAGAAGCACAGATCCGGTTATCGCTGCTTCGATAGTGTATGTATTCAATTACACACAATCAGAAATATTTTTGCTTCTATTCGTTATTCATACCCTTCCTCCGATACTAACACATAAACACGATGAATATACTTATAAACTGCTTTGTGAATACCGGCCAAAAAGTTTGTTTTCATTATAAATATAATTAGATAATTCTGAGTGACGAAAATTGATCTGACATTGGCGTAGTGTTTTTCCTGAACAGTGTAGAACTAAATGAGCAAGAACATTGTGAAGTATTCCAGTACACTAGATTACTTGAGCTGCCACATAGTTCAACATTCTTGTTTTCATAAATCATTGTTCAAGGTGTGGTAGATCACGCAGTTCGTCGTACTTCGGGCTACAACTATAACAGCATCATGGTATTATTCCAAATTATCACCTTCGAATCGATAGGCGTAATTACGCATTCCAATTAAGTGTAGAATAATTAACCATATTATAGCTTTCCTTTTGGTGAAAATCCAACTTAGTTAACTTCAATGCTATATTATCGAGCCATAAAATGTCTCGTTGATCTATCCGCCGACATGCATCGTGGATGTATTTCACTCTCATCAACTGGCGGTGAAAATCGGTAGTGGTAAATCGATTCTCTCTGATCTTCGTTTAAAACGTCTTCATAAAATTCCAAGTTACTACCGCCGATAACATATTCATCCGGAAAATGACTTGGGTTATAAGTACTGAATCTTGGCCTTTGTTGGTTCAATCCTTGGTACGTTGATCTCGTTGAAGTTAAACTTTCAGGTCTTAGACCCAGATAACTCATAGGTTCTTCCTCTTGTCCTAATAGCGGGTAATCCCTTGGTGGTAAATCGTATTCTCGACCATCACTAAATATAATTCGGTCATCCATAGACCCTGAACCTTGATCTTCGAGGGTTGAACTCGGTATTGATGTAGAGGGAGTTCTATTAATAAGTGTAATAATGCTACCATCCCTGTTTTTTAAATATTTGCGGGATATGATGACACCTACAGCAACCAGCACTCCAATAAAGATACCGATCAAAGCTGACGCCATTGCTGTCATTGAAGACGAAGCTGAATTCCCTCCACCATAAGGTGGATCCAAACCCCAATCAGCGCCAAATTCGCTCTCAAAGGGCATCTCATATTCATCCGTATTCCAAGTAGGTACAGGAGCATATAGATCCGAAGTCGGTTTCGGTCTTGGTATTGGATAATTTGGTGGTACCTTTGGTGGATTCGGTACCCGCGATGTAGGTCTAGGTTTATTCGGTGTCATGACTGATATTACACTAGTAGTTCTGGCTGTATATCCGTGAATGTTAGTTAAAACACAAGACACTTTTGCATTATTACTCGCTGCTGTAATTCCGTCAATCCTCAGTTTGTGTCCATTGGGTCCAAATACTATAACATTCCGAGAATATGGCAAAGGACGGTCATTGAGTTCCCAAGCATAACTGAAAGTATTAGTGCCCTGTCCATAACAAGAAAAAGTGGCACTTGCCCCCGGACGCACTTCAGCACGCGGAAACGGCTGGAGGTCAACTTTGAGATCTATTTCTAGAGGAATAACCTCACAAGTTCTTGGTGTTTTGTACGCAGGAGTGATTTCCTGGCAAATAAATGTTTTACCAAAATCGGCCGCTGTCAAAAGGTGCGTATATGATACTTGACCCTCTGTTTGAGGTGTAAGTGCCTTTCTGCCGTCGTGCCATCTGACAGTTGCTGCTGGAATTCCCCCCATTGTTTCACAGGATAAGGCGACTTCCTTCCCCGGTCTGAGGCCAAAAGCAGGATCCATCTCACATATAGGATATCCTGGTTTAGGCGGTCTTACAACTTTTAACGCCGCTGATCTCTTGACGATCCGCGTTAATCCCACGAGTGCCATACATTCATAGCGTCCAGCATCGCTCATTTTAACATTCTTGATTCTGAGGTGATATTCTCCTTTCCCTCTGTTTCCTACAACAGCAATTCTTTGACTCTTATCTAGTCCAACGGTTAAGTCAATTTTACCGCCAAGTGTTAGTTGTAATGTTGGTTTACCGCTTACGACATGATTCCATACTACCACTCCCGTCAAACTATTTTTAATTGCACAGTGCATTAGTGCTGATTGGCCTTCGACACCAATTGTATTTTTCGGTGTTAAACGGTACTGTCCACTCGCAACTTGCACACACAAAGACATAAACAAAATTATAGAGCTGCATATCAATGGGTCTAACCTCCAGGCAAAAATGCGAAGTGATGAGGCCATGGCAAATTGCTGAAAGCATTTGTCATAATACGACAATGTTGAGAAACACATGAAACATCTGCATGTGAATGCCAGACAGTTCCGACACTCGCAGAGTAAGTTCCGTTAACACCTGATCAATATTTATGGTATAGGTGTACGCCTACTATTCCAGGACCATGGTACTGGAGACCAAATGATGGCATCAATGTTGCGAACATTTTCATACTCTCAGCATGGTTTGCCGTTGGCATATCCTTTTCGTATAGCGACCAACCATTAACTGCAGAGTTCCTTAGGATAAGCGCCAATGCTAATGTGTGACTGATTGCCTAAAGCGTAACTGGTGCTTTTCCTGACTGTAAGGGTGCTGGTGCGCGGGCGCAATGTCATACTTCTGTCAATAAACCAATCCCAGACTTCTTTGCGGGCTTAAACATGAGAGTGTTATGTGAACTGGAATCTCAGAGAGCCACAGTCGCAAACTTATGTGTCTGCTTGTACGGTCTTGGTAACAAGCATAATCTGAGCCACCTCCCTAGGCGGGTTAGATTTCCGGAACGAATTATTTCTGGCCTCTGGTGACACGTGGGTAGAACAGTGATTATCACGAGGAAAGGTGTGTGAAAGAATATCAAAATATATAACACATTGTTACTTATTTTGACTTGGTTACTTAACGTAGTAAGCTAGTACAATAATCTTAAAATATTTTGTGGGCACAGTTGGATCATCGTTCGCCTCATAAGTATAAGGTTGTGGGTTCGAGCAAATGTCGCCAATATGTTGTGCATTTGGGCATTCCACCAGCAGGCGCACCATCTACATTTTTCAAATATGTTGCATATTCACCAGTGAATCTTCATTGTTTGGTATCTTCTTCATATTATAACCTATATCATTCCATTCATCAATCTCTTAATCATGTTAATATATCACTGGTACTTTCATTTTCCACTTGAAAAATGGACGTGGATATAATTCTACCTTACTGCCATCATGCGTCGATGCTGATAAATCCTTCAGCGATACTTGTCCTCTTCGGTCGATCTTGTTTGCAAACCATTGATCATTGTTGATCGCTGACCATAATGACAAGTGGACAATTGTGATCTGTGTATCGAAAAATATCATTTGGGCTTCGTTGGTGAAAAATGAGGTATATATTGGTGCGGGATCAATTGATATTGTAAAGATGTTTTTTTGTAATTCGGAAATGAAATAAATTGTTATGCATAACAAGTTGTTTATTTTTCATTCTTTAGGACACCCAAATCAAAATCACCCGTCTTTCCTAATGACTTGTGGGATTGTGAACTTTCCTAGCTTATTTCCGTGACTCATCTGGCTGCATCTGATATGTTCTTCCGCCGATTTTAGTCAAAGGCCCAGGGTATTCGTTCTGTCAAATGCACAAAATGCTGAGTGCGGGGGTTGTTACAACACGGGGGCTAGTATGTTCTGAAAAGAGAGTTGCAAGAAGACTGTGATATCGATCATTAACAACCCAACATTGCAGTGAGTGTCGAAATTATCTTGAAATTTTGAAAACTTTCCACGGATTCGACCTGGCTATACGCTCTTGACTATAGGTATGCTAGCCTTGATCAAGGCTGTCTGCTAAGAACCGACAAACATGTTATTTTTCACACTGTACCGCACAATTTAATATATATTCTCAATTATTTTGAACATTGTGTTTTCAGGTTTGAAATCAGTGCTTTAGCATTTTTAGGACTACCTGTCTGGAGAAAGATTAAATTAACAAAAAAAAAAAAGTACACTGCCTGGTGGTCTGTTGTGCACACTGGCTGGATCCAGGATCAGCTAGTCTAGGTATAAAACCACAAACACTGTTGTGGTCAGGTGCAGTGGTTGTGCTACTCAGAGCCAGAGTTGAACTTATTGAATTCACTAGTGGAAGCATGTAACATAGACCTCAAATTAGTGTTTAATAGAGTGAATTCTCGCCATTTTTTTAGTTTTAGGGATGGGGACATGCTCCACTCCTTATATAATGACATTATTTATATCAGACGTGTGAACCAATGAATTAAGTTGGTAGAGCGCCTTGAACAAGGCTATGCACGCCATCTTTCCTTGGATTGATTAAAAAAGGTAAGGTCCGGTTTCTAAAGCGTATTCAAACTTCATATCAAAAACTTTTTCAAGAATGCTTACAGAGACCTTTTTATGCCCGAGTATCTAAACAGAACAAAGACAACAACAATAAGAACAACAACTCTTGAGTGCCATAATATCTTTTACTTCCACTCAAACACATCGTACATAAATCGCCAATTAATTCAATTTAAACGGACCACCGTTTACCATTTACCAAAAGATACTGCCAGCCCCTGCCCTAACCTAAAACATACAAAATGAAATGATACATGTCAACCAACAAATACTTGTATTCAATATTATTTGGAATTAATGGCAATATTATGATGACTACCAAAAGTTAGCTATAGGTTGAAGAAACGTATCCTTAAGTATCCTTTTTCTGCTTTAATTTTAAGAGATAACTTATTCCAGAAAGCAGGATTCTTTGAGCGAATACTCTGGATGTACTAGTATATAAAATCAGTTCTGTTTCTAGCAATTAAAAAAATGAATGCATTTCGGGTTTGGTGGCTATGAATACTGTGCATATATGTAAAATAAGTGTTGAATATGCCGAGAAGTTTTTCAGTAACGTGCCTATACATAAATAAACCAAGATTTATTTTATACATATCATACACATTAAGAATACGATTTCCATAGAATAGTGGACGAGTATGAGCATTATAATCACATTTGTTAATTACCTTTAGTGTTTTTTGCAACTTGTGTATTTTATCTATATAAGTTTGATAAGTACTAAACCAAGCAAGAAGTCCATAGTTTATATATGACGATACAAATCTATGAAAATGTTTTTTAGGTGTATAATTTGTTTTGTTGGCATTCACTGAGAGTTTATTTGCCTTGAACCAGTTTTAGATTTCTTGCAACTGAATATTTACAATGTTAATTTGATCAGCAAGATCTTTGTGGGCATAGAGTATTGTAGTATCATCTGCAAATAAAATAAAATACGTATTGATGATGAACTACTAATATCGTTGATATAGATGATAAACATTAATAGATCCTTGCGGGACTCCACATTGTGTGTTCAAAGTATTTGAATTACATGAGTTATATTGGACATATTGAACGCTATTACATAGATAATCTTCAAATCAATCTAGTACTATGCCTCTGAAACTGGAATGTTCAAGTTTATAGAATAATATATCTTGATTTCAGTTTCAGATTCAGTTTATTCACCAGTGTACAATGGAAAAGTAAATGAGAGATACAATGGTGGGTTGACCAAAAGGAGCAAGGCTCGTACATATAGTTTGGCCACCCGTTGTTCTACTAAATCAGAAATAAATATACTAATCATCATCATCATGGTCTCCGTCAGTCGCAAGCGACTATGGATAAAGCGCCCACATTGAGTCACAGGTTAGGTGAACAGCGACGTATGTGGCTGAAGAGGCCAATCCTAGAGTGGCAGTCTCTGCCACAGGTGCTACATATATAGGATGTCACAGCTTGACTATCCAAGGATCTGTGCAGCTTTCTTTTAGCTCGCTG
>JAMKCH010029904.1:0-31218 GCA_023653785.1 Ophioderma brevispina | reverse complement strand
GCTGTTACAATTCTTTGGTGGTTTCCATTGGCTAATTGTTCCAAATACTGGTGTTTCCCAGTGGCTATTTTCCATTTCTTGGTGGTTCCGAGTGTCTACTGGTTCAATTTTTTTTTTGGGTTCCTTGTGGCTGTTGGATTCATTTTTGGTGGTTCCCAGTTGCTACTGGTTCTAATTATTGGTGGTACCCAGTGGCTATTGATTCCATTCCTTGGTATTTCCCAGCCAGTTGCTATTGGTTCCATTCCTTGGTGGTTCCCAGTGTCTACTGGTTCAATTTTTTGGGAGACCTTCTTTGGACATAGCTATTGTTCCATTTTTGGTGGTTTCCAATGCTACTGGTTTCAATATTTTGGTGGTTCCTAGTGTGTACTGGTTCTATTCTTGGTTGTTGCCAGTGTCTACTGGTTCGTTTTTTAGGTTCCTTGTAGCTGTCGGTTGCTTTTTGGTGGATCCCAGTTGCTACAGGTTCCAATATTGTGGTGGTACCTGGTGTCTACTGGTTCCATTTTATATGGGTCCTGCTATTTAATGGTTCTACTTCTTGGGTGGAACATGTGTGTAGGTTCTATTTTTGGGGTGGTTCCAAGTTGTGACTACTTTAAAA
This sequence comes from Ophioderma brevispina, assembly GCA_023653785.1. Taxonomy (NCBI): domain Eukaryota; kingdom Metazoa; phylum Echinodermata; class Ophiuroidea; order Amphilepidida; family Ophiodermatidae; genus Ophioderma; species Ophioderma brevispina. Next base: position 30,611 of record JAMKCH010029904.1, on the reverse strand, counting down.
ATTATTTTTTTAAAGGATTCCCATTGGTGGTGTATTATAATACCCAAGTTGCATATTTTGAACACTGCATGACTTGAGGGCCAGTAAAATATGTCAGGTTAATAAGGCCACTCGAGTCATGCTTAGCAGGACTCGTACTACTTGGGTTCAATTAGATATGGTACCACATCTCTGGTTGTTGCCCCTTGGGTCTACAACACTGAGATATGGGCAGTAGTATTCAACAGAATCAACAAAACTAACAGGTGACAGGAGGCAACAAAAAATTAAGAAGTTCTACACGAAATATGCTCCACTTACCGATATCACAGGGATTATAGTAGATTCAACCCATCGTGTCACCAGAGGAAAGGTTTTGGACAGCGTGGATTAGTTGGGAGAGCAGGCAGAATCTACTCCTTCAAAATCGATATGTGGCCCGATTCACCTGTTTCATGAATGAACTAATATCTGCCCTTTCATGTTTACATCATCTTTACACAGAGAGTGCAAAGACTTTTGTGTTCTAATACCATTGAAGCAAATGCGATTAGTTTGAATGATTTGAGAGTTCATGAAGCTATAAACTTATGTTGACTTGAATGCTTTCATTAAGCATATGGCTCTGGTTTTTTTAACATATACCAAAAAGCTTAATGACACTTCGAGGAGACCCACACAAAAGTGTGTATCAGCAAGCTGAATTATTTTGTGATGTATATTAAGTATAGACCTAGCTTAGGCTCCCATAGCTTAACAAAGTTTGGGTGATTCCTCTTTGTGTGTGCTAGACATGCTTAAACAGCCAAATGTTGACGGAATTTTGTCAACCAACCAAATAGTACCAATTTGTATGATTTGCCATTGCAACAAAGAATAACATGTGATCTTCATATTTCATCATAGGAATCTGTATCAATGTTAGAACTTCCCAGAATATAATGGACACCCATACGTTTCCTTGTTCTAAACAGGCGGTCAATAAAAAACGATGTTGTGGACGTTACATTTTCTGTCAACAATTTCACACTAAATTTAGCAGAGCATTGCCTTAAAATAGAGCAAGGTTATATTAATTACTTGGCATGTATAAATAGGTTCATATATATAAACAATATTTGAAACAAAATAAATTCTGATGTTGCATTATTAAAAAAGAAAAATATGCACTTCCTAATAAAAGGTAATTTTCCGTCAACATTTTTGTAACATCCGCAACATTACATTCTGTTACCTAGGTGACTACTACTTGACCTTTTAAATTAATTGGTATATTTAAAATAAAAGGCCTCTAACACACTTCCCGCAGAACCAGGCAACACTTCCCCATCTTATCATTTTTCCCAGTATGATGCCATTACATTTTTCCGTCAACACCTGTAACGTCCGCAACGCTAGTAACGTCCGCATCACAGCATCAAGGTTTTTCTTATATAATTCCAGAATCCAGAAGATGTTTGTATTTGTACATTTACCAGATGATAGAGTAATAAGAGGGAACTTTCTCTGCAACTTAATTTTACATGTCTTTTTTACTATTCAAATGGTAGTATAAAGCAAAATGGGTTGCGGACGTTACTTGGTGTTAATGTTGATGGAAAAATAAGCTATTTGAAGCCATTTGTTAAGTAGTTTACAACAGAATTGGCAAATGTTGTATTTATTTTTATCATAATCTAGATTTAATAATTAGGCTGAAATAAGGCATCTGTAATTGATTTTAGTGAAAAAATTTGAGTTTTAATAGGATTTTAATTGTATTTTAACCATTCGTTAATTGATTTGGTTCATTACGTTCTATCGGTTCGAGCTGTATTACAGCTATAGAAAGCAGTAGTACCAGGGTTTTTTTCAGATGACCCTTATTCAATAAGTGAAATTCTTTTTTCATTTATTTATATGCAAAGTACATTTTATCACCGAACACTGATCACTCTGCTTTGTTGCGGGACGTTACATTTGAATGTGACAGGTGGATCATGCATTGTATCAGTGTTAGAGTTTTAGAATGACATATTATGGTTCTAATTTTATTTGACAAATTAAAAAGCTAGTGAAAAAAAGAAATAAGACAAATAAGCATTAACTGCCACAAAACTAAAATTAAACATGGTCTAGAGTTTGGGACGGTACATCTTGTCAAACACTAAATTCCATGCTGTAGTTGCTATGGTGTAATTGTAGAATGGGGATGAAAAAAACTGTAATGATCCACAACTGAATGTTAAATTTTGAGGGTTAAAAAAAAAAAAAAAAAAAAAAAAAAAAAAAAAAAAAAAAAAACAGAATACCCGATTTTTTAAGAGATTTTAGCAACCAAAATAAGCTAAAATATTTGAATGATATTATTGTTAAAATTTTTGTTGTTTCCAAAAAATAAATTGTAGAAATATATTACGGATTCATATTGATTTCACCCAATTTTAGTTACATAACCGCTTGCTCCAAGGGGATTGACTATCCCAATTTAACATCAAAATTGAGCGACATATGGTTTAAATACCCAATGTGGTTATTTATCTTGATTTGAGTCCTGTAAAAGGCCCAGATTAAGTTTTTATGTCCAGATTTGAAATGTTCAAACTAATAAAGAGTATTAGACACAAAGGAATATCGGCAAATGTTTTGAACAAGTCTCAGACAGTCATCACAATTAATAGGTTTAAGGCAACAAAATTGTAACATCCGCAACAACAGTATTAGAGAAGATTTGGTGTAATTTGAGATGTGACAAGTTAGGTTTTAGTGTGTTTGTTATTTGCTCTAGTTTGTTGCGTGGTTGCTAATTAAGTTAAAAATTTCATGAAAAAGTTAAAATGATTAAATTTTTATCTTCTAAAAGGAGGAATGCAGTTATGTGCTAAATACACATAGAAATTGAAATTAGAAAATTTATCATAAAATTATATTTATACATACAGACTGTTCCAATAAAAAACTATACAATCAAACTAAAAAATTATAAAAAATACAAACCTGCATTTTTGCAGATTATGTACTTTATTTTGTTAGACAAGATCCTAAGTAAAATTCTCGTTTAGTCCATCAATTTGATGGACCTAAGGGAGATATTGTCAGTTGAACACAAGGATAAAATACTTACTTGGGCCAGTTTCACCTGAAAGTTCAAGAACGTAAAGGTTAGAAAGGAGTTGTAGCATTCATTATGTGATTAAACCCTTTCAACAAAAGCATATTGGACATATCAAGTGAATGTGTTTACTATTGCATTGATCTATCAATTTTATTTTTCACGGTGTGGAAAGCACCAGAAATTATTATGTTGTGGGTGAAATGAGGGACTCACTCTCCGGGGACAATAATCATGAAAGTCATGGAAGAGGGGAATTTGACTTGCTGAAACTAATTTTTGTTTGTAACCAGCCTACAAGTATGTTGAGGGACAAAGTGTGGACAACGCTTCCTAATGTGGAGGGACAATTACCCTTCCCCTATTCCACATCGGCCTCCAAGATGCCAGGGAGGAATATGATGAAGGAAAGTAGTGTTCAACAAAAGAGCAATAAAGGAAAAGGAGGTGTGTTCAAAGGTCTCGGTTTACTTTAAACAAGGTGTTTTATAGTTCTGCTGAAAAACCTGGGGGGTTAAAGCGAGACAACAAACTGTGTGGAATGAATTTCCCAATGCTAATGTAGTTATTAGCAATGCGACATTATAAAGTTATAAATTATGTTATATTCACAAGAAACAGCACTTTATACCTTACTTTTATTTTTAATTTTCTTTTTTTTTTTTTTTTTGTTGTTAATAAAGAATGTCTTGACGGTGATTTTCAATGGCAATTTTTGGTTGATATCAGGATAGCGAAACGCCCAAAAGGTTTTTTCAAACGTCTCAGATAATTAGCCAGAACTCCTGAACCAGACCCCCCCAAATTACACCAACTAAAAATTATCATGATGAACGCTGGAACTCTCCTTAAAAAGAATCAGTAAAACTCCAGTTGAGATGAACTTAATTTGGCCAAAACAAATTAATCTTTGATGGTATAGTTTTTTTTGGGACATTATTGTAGGCATTGTAAACATACCTTTGTATTTAAAATATTAGTTGCATTAAAGTCATTGCTAAAAACAGTGCAGTTGGAACATTAACAATGTAAAGCCTTGAAGAGACTACAAACAAGGCATGGTTGACATGATGTAACGTCCACAACACAGGAAAGGATCAATCTGAACTATTTCATTTAGAGGAGTTTTTTCAAAATTGTTTGGTGCAAGTAATTACCTCTAGTTGGTTGTGTGCATACCGAAGTGAATACAAGAATTAGCCTCTTTTAAATTTTGAGAAAAAACTTTGTGATGTTAAAAACCCGTAAATATGAGGATTTTGAATTCGTTGGGTGCTAATTTTTTCTAGTCGTCCAGGAATATAAATTTGGCATAAATCAGCCTTGGTATTTGATATTTCACCATATTTACTTGGATCATCATCAATAATGCAAATTCAATGAGCTGAAAGTTGTCTTTTAATATGTAGGTATTTAACAGAAAATTGAGGTTTTGCTCTACATTACATAACTGAACCATAACCAAAGTAAGATTAAAGGGGCCCGTGTTACGATCGTCTTTGGGACCCCATGATTACCCGGAAGTAGTATCGATTTTGATATCAGATGAAAGGCCGTTTTTATCATTGTCGTCGGAAATTTGAGCCTCGAATCATTTCATTCCCACGATATAAACAAAAAAAACCGCCCGTTGAGTGGTTAACAACTTTATTAGCACAGTATTGAATAGGGCCATGCAACATGCATATTGCCGTCTACCATCAAAACCGCAAGTTTGTTATCCCACGGTAATTGATGGGGTTATGTGCAAGTGCCAGGCCTCTTCCTAGCAAGTAAGAAACACCAATACATTTAATCGGACAACCTGCCTTTAAGCCCCTAACTCATTTATTTTCATAAAATTTGGTTTGTCAAGTTGAAAAAACAGTATAAGAAAATTCGCTACAATGCATTTAAATTTTCACCCCTGGTGACACTTTTGGTATATTGTAAAAAACCAGAGCCATATAATGATTCCCCTGCTATCGGATAAATGTTCAATAAATTTAGCATGGAATTTAATTTCCACCCACTGCACATGCCCCCCTTTCATTCAATGGCCATACTCGGAAAAGTACTGGAGGTGACATAATGTGTTGAATCTGTTATAAGGCTCGTTACCAAGTTGTATGTGTGTTGGGTTTCGTTTTGTCTTTGTTTTTTGAGCATTTTGTTTTAAAGGTTGTGCCACCCGGTAATATGATTATGATTTTGCGGCACTCTCTGGGCCACATATTATTTCTGGCTTTCCTTATTTTGCCTCACTATGATTCTTGACCATTTATTTTTCGTTGTTGCTTAACCCTAACGCGGCCGAGATGCAGTGAGACGCAACGAAAACGGGGTACCGGTCGTGAAAATGTTCGTTGCATCTCCGCCGTCAACAACTATTTTTGGTCGCGGCAATGACCTCTCATTGCACTCATTGCATCTGGGCCGTCTACCGGTAAAATGACGCGATGTCCTCGTTGCCTTGGGCCGTCTTTACGGAAATTGACGAGATTTCTCGTTGGTCATTGGGGCCGTCTTTACGGAAAATGACGCGCGATGCTTTCCTAGTGGCATTTGGGTCGTCATTAGCGGGAAATGATTCGATGCTTTTCACTGCTTTTCGGACAGTTTGCCCGCAGAAGGATGCCAATGCTTGATCAGGCGGGTACACGGTGTACAAATGCACATAGGACATTTCGATTTCGATGGTGATAGCTCACCTTTTCGACAAGCTATTTTTTTAATTATGCATATAAAGCGTATTCATGACGTAAACCGGAGCCATATAATTGATTTCACCTGCTATCGGACTAAATGTGTCAATAAATTTAGATGGGGAATTTAATTCCACCCAATGCACTTGCCCCTCATCCAATGCCCATACCTTCGAAAAGACTGGAGGTGACATAATGTGGGGACTATGTTAATAACGGCTCGTTAACCAAAGTTGTGTGTGTGTGTTTTCGTTTTGTCTTTGTTTTTTGAGGCCATTTGTTAAAGGTGAGCCCCCCAAAAAAAAAAAAACCCGGTAATGATTTGAGTTGCTGCCCACTCTGTGCCTCACATATACTGTCTGGATTTCATATTTTGCCTCAATGTGATTCTGACTTTTATTTTTCGTTGTTGCTTAACCCTAACGCAGCCCAGACGCATTGAGAGGCAACAAAAATGTGTTCTTCAGAACACCTTCCATTTTGGGATTAGGTCGCTGGTTACCTGGTGTCGGAAAAAAGTTTCTTGTGGCATTCAGCCATCAAAACAACTATTTTGGTCGCGCAAATGACTCATTGGACCTCTTTGCATCTGGGCAGTCTTACCGGGAAATGACGCGATGTTGGACTCGTTGCATTTGGGCCGTCTTTACGGAAATGACGCGATGTCCTCGTGGCAATTTGGGACGGCTTTACGGAAAATGACGCCGATGTTCCTAGTTGCATTTGGGCCGTCATTAGCGGGAAATGATTCGATGCTTTTCACTTGCATTTCGGACGGTTGGCCCGCAGAAGGCGCAAGGCTTTTCATCAGGCGGGTGACACCTTGTACAAATGCCCATAGACAATTTCGATTCGATGGTGATAAGAGTGTGAGTGGTGTTCAAACAACCTTTATATTTTTAAACCACTTTATGCAAACACACTTATAACGAGAAGTCAAACCCACCTAAGCCTTTTTGCTTGCGAGGGAAACGGGAACCGGGATCGTATCGTACCTGCATCTAATTATGATTAATATGAAGTATAATAAAAAATGTAAGTCCATTGCTACGTAGATATTGCAAGGGACAGTATGGCCTATACTCAACATATAAACTTCATATGATATCATGTATGTTTTTATTAGCTTTAGGAATCTTTTCAGAGTTTTTGGAGTCAGAATACCTAGACTCAGTCCCTATCATTCATTCTTGACATGGAAATCATGGCCCATAGCCTACTGCATAGACTTCTTCAGAACAGACAGAAGTGAGTCTGAGTTTGAAAAGACAAAAATCACAAAATTAGCTCTCTGTCAGTATCAGGTTTTGGATTAGGATTTCATTTAATATATTTGTTATTACTAGAAACACACTCGGTTGAATGAAAATCAATAATCAAAATACATTTCGGCCAACAAATATGATATAAAAAACGTCAAAATGTTACCGAATTCGGCCACCCTTGACGAAAGACAAATTCACCCCGAGAGTATAATTATCACTTTATCTTTGCTATCAAAAACCACAAAATAAACCTTGAAAGACCCCATGAGCGCATGATGAAACGACCCCATTGATACTTAACACACGCGAAATGTTGCATTTCCTCGCGATATTCCTATCCGCTATCGTGAATAGTCGGCTCCCACTGTCTTGTTATTACGGGCGGCCATGATTAAAACGAACTGCCCCACGAAAGCTGGGATTCTGCGCAAACATCGAAAGCGGTGAGCGGTATCAAGGTGCACATCTAAATTAGTAAATATCTTGAGGCACAATAAGCGAAGTAATTACACAAATCACTACAAGGAAAATCTATTTTAGAATCTTCATATGATAATTGACATGACGGAATGTTCGTACAGATTTCAGTTACAAAAAAAATGCACAACAGTTGCGAGTTCGCAAGCAATTACGAAAACAATGAGCGTAAAGTCGGCTGATTCCATTCGTTTCGGAGCTTTTCAGCAGGTACAGTTAGTTGCGAATTACACGCTTCTTATCTTTTTTGCAGCTTTTTAAGAATACAACGCCTTTTAGTTTCAACTCTCCCAAACACACGCTTTTTGAGGATTGGCGATTTTTCAAACCCACGCTGTCTAAAGCGTGCGATGCACACTATGTAGATCGCGCCACCATTTTTGACAAGCTATTTTTTTAATTATGATAAACGTATTCATGACGTTAAAACGGAGCATGAGTTAGCATAATAGCGCCACGCAACAACTATGATTGTAGCGTCAATAGCGCCGACTCACGGACTGGGAACTAAAGCTACAAATTCACAGATCAGGTGTGAAGTACGCATCCATTATTATTTAGTTATTTATTTATTTATTTACATTTTTGATTGCATTCGCACGCGATTGATTTCTCGTGCATATGGGCCGTCTTTCGGGAAAATGACGCGATGTTTTTCGTTTGGCATTTGGGCCGTTCTTCCGGGAACAATGACGCGGATGTTGTTTTTCGCTGCATCTGGGCCGTTATTGACTTTACGCTACTTCTTCCTGTGAAAAACGGCCGAGGATGCAATGAAACGCAACTTTGGCTCTCGTTGCATATGGGCCGTTGCGTTAAAAAATAAAAATAGATTGCCTTCGTTGCATTTGGGCCGTCGGCGGCCAAAACGAACCCGGTCAGGGTTTGGTTTAGGTTAATAAAAGCACTGATTTTTGTAGGCGAGGAAAAAAACAAGTTTCTCCTCGTTTGTGAACAATCCCTTACTGCCATTTTCAGTCGGTTTACAAAAAAATGGGTGTGGGCCGAATAAATGTGCTTCTTGGAAGGCGTAGAGAACTTCGGTAAAGTTCAACTGACGATCGGAAAGGTCACGAACATTCTAGTCACATGATGTCATCTCATTACACACCCGCCCAATACTGTGTGTGGCGGTTTGTAATACAGTAAGTGTATGGGCAGGTTATGTTAAGTACATGTACACGTAGTCTGCTAAGCGTAATTCACCATTAGGTCTTTAAACATGTGTTGTCCTTAAGGTAATGTGAAAGTTAGCAAAACATTGTTTCCTTTTCTCAGTAATCTCAAATTTCCTCCAAATGTTATTGATATATCCCTGTTTTTACAATCAAACACAAGCTGAGATTTATATAATGCGATGATGATGGATGATATACTGGCCCATTTCATGATTAGGCGCCACTTTTGAAATTTTAGTCTTTTCCTTCCTAGCATGTTCAAAATTTTGGGATCAGAAGTATCATTATTGTGGTTTTTCCATTCCTCCCTACGGGCTCTACCTCCCATAGCCCAACTTGCTCCTGTTACAAGATTTCGGTGTTGTGAACATAACACGTCATAAACTGACCATTTCTGGTTGTACAAATGGAAATTTAAGGTTATTTATGTCAAGCTGCAAATCTTCAACACCACATTTGCCCATAGTCACTCACTTTATTTTTGTTGGAGAATAAGTCCCACTTTGAATTAAGATTAAAATTAAGGAAATAGCTTTTTCTGTGTATAAGTAGGATATGCATGCAAAAATTCAGTGTGTGGATGTGACATTGTCCGTTCACTTTACACACATTATAAAGGGGTTCTAGAAAACAGAAAACATCAAGTATTTATTGGTAACAAAAACAGAAATTATTGTCAATTGAATAATTATTAAATTAATAAAACATTAAAAAAAAACATTGTTGTTGTTGCTACTTAATTTTTGTTACAGGCAAAATGGATGCGCGCACTCATTGTCATCAATTATTTTGTCACATCCACCAATTTTAAATTGTAGAATTTGGGGCGTAAACAAGAATGAAAGATTCACCTTGTAATATTAATTTGAAATACAATTGGAAGACTTTGTAATGGTTACCCTACTACATTAGGATCATACGACTTTATGGCGCTGGGCAATCATTTTAATTTGTCCGTTCCACTTTTGTGGACATAGTCACATCCGTCACATCCAAAACAACTTTTTTCATGCTCAAATTAATATCAGTTCTGTGTAACCAATTTCAGTTATTTGTAGAGGCTTTATTTGGGTGTCACTAAAAAGCACAATGAGTAGGTGTCATTATGCTCTTTTAAATTAATGCCAGACCACTAAAAATGTTGTTCCATCACACCCATTTGTCACATCCATCAAAAAGGAAGTTTTTTGGATAAAAAATGTCTATCTAATCATCAATTAACTTGTTGTTTTGATTGGCTTTTTTCACATTGTTATGGTTATATTGTATAAATGTCATAAGGTGCGTGATGTATTTCAGAACACATTTCCATTTTTAAATTTTTCATAACACTGTCCCGTTTTTTTTAGCCTTGTCAGGAGTGCATGGGCTTATGAAACATAATTTGAAGCAAAGAGCCAGAAAGGAAAAACATTTAAAAATTAAAAAATGTGATAGGTTCGTGTCAAAAAATTAAGTTTGACTGAATAAAACATTAAATTTGTCAGATTTTTAAAACAACTACTTAATACTGCAATTGATCCATTCACAAGAAAGAAATGTCCACATCCATCCTAAAACTAGCATTACTGCTGATCCCAAATAAGTGTTTTGAAATATTATTCTGGTTGTTTTTTAGGAAACTCATAAAATGTTACAAAAAAAAAAACACAATTTTCCCTTCACGATTCTTTGGTTGGAAAAACTTTTATTCAATCAGTATTGTAGTCTAGTCACACTCCAATCTACGGTATGACCTGGACAAAATGCTACAGAAGGTTTTCTGCTGTAACTTGTTTGTAACAAAACCCTCAGACCGCAACATATCAATAAAAAGGTAGAAAGAAAAAAAGTGCATGGCCGACTGCTAATTGCATAAAACATATGTGCCATTGTGTGCCTATATTTTGGGGATATATAATATATCAAAAGGAGACGACCCGAATTAAGTAAATAAAGTTTTCTCTTGACTAGAATGGTCTTAACCCCTAAAACCCCATCGGTAGAGTTTTGCGCTGCTATTTCAACCCGTTTTCATAGAGAGCTAAAAACATGAATTTCTTGCCCTATATGGTGTAAAATTAATATCGGTGAACCAAAAGTGGGGTACATTTTCGCTCAATAACTTCCAAAACCAAAGTACTCCTTTAGGCACTAAGATTTCACCGGGTAAATGAGACAAAAGTGTTATTCTTGAAATACCAACGTTGACAACTTTCCGGTAAAATCTTGGAGTTGGGGACGATCTATTAGCGATCAGGGCACGGCCTAACTCTCGAGTCTGTTCTTGCGGTCAACAAAGGGACTGGGGTATCTTGAGGGTCTAAACCTTTTTGATGTTGGGGTACGTGTGTGAGTTGGCAGATAGGTTGATGATTCTCTTCCTCATTGACGGTCTTGTATTCCATTTCGTCTCTTTGGTATTTAGATGTCGGCAGACTTTATCTGCAGCAAGTCTCAAATAATGCTGGTCAGTAGATTGGCAATATGGCTTGGAAACAAACATTGCGGGGGGGGGGCGGCACCCTTTGTTTTTTTTTTTTTTTTTTTTTTTTTTTTTTTTTTTTTTCCCCCCCCGGGGAACACAATCAAAATTTCCTCAAAATTGGTAAAATTTCCTATCAATGTCAAAAATTTCCAATCCAAAGTGTCAAAATTTCTCCAAAAGTCAAAATTTCCCTGGAACCAGGTTCCCGCACGATGTCGCCCATATTTTTCCAGGCCTGCTTGTGCAGGCACATATTACATCCCCTGCTAGAGCGCGTTAGTTAGTCAAGGTCTATAAGATGCTGACTTTGGTGAGTTTAGAATGCTTGACCGCTTTTATGTTGCTGTCCTATACCTATTATAGCCCCCTGGAGATAGCCACATTTGTAACACATCTCAAGTACAAAAGGTTTGAGTGGTTAAATATGTAGGACAGCCTCGCAGGAACCCCTGAAACGGTATTCTTAAGTGCCGCAAAGGTGCCTTAAGGATGAGGGGCCCTAAAACAAGTTTTACAGGGGTCAAATTTGTTGTAAATTGATCCAATATGTGAAGGATTACCATATTAGGTCAAACCATACGGAGTAAGAAAAAGGTATAGTTTGTAATATGTACAGCCATAAAGTTGAAGGAGTTAAGGAGGCTAAAAACAGCAAAAAATCATAAAAAGGTCAATTTCAATTGGACAGGGGTCAAAGTTTTAAAATTGCTCCGATTTGGATAAAAAATGGTGCAATTATTGGTGGAGCTAATAGGATAAAAAGTGATAGTTTGAGTGTATCAATGCTTGCTGAAAAAGAAATGTAGGGGGGTAACAAGATCAAGGCCCCCATGAATGCAATGGACGTGACTTCTGTAACCCCTACCATCGGAGGAGGAAACTAAGCATTTAAGGACAGTTAAAAAACTATTCCTATTTTTATTCCTATGAACGCCACCAATAATGTGCACCATGTTTTCCAAATCGGAGCAACTTTAAAATTTACCCATGTACAACGAAATTGACCACCTTATGATTGATTTTTGCGGTTTTTAGCATACTCTGGACAACTTTAGGATTGAATATACAAACTATACCTTTTCTGAATCCTTATGGTTAGAACACATAACATGGTGTGCTTTTCAACATGGATTGGATCAATTTAAAAAATTTGACCACTGTAAAAAACTTTGTTTTGGCCCCCTTCATTAAGGGCACCACTGCGGCACTGAAAAATCAGTTTCAGGGGTCCCTGTAAGTCTGTCAACATATTAAATCATCCAAACCTTTTGTATTGAGATGTGTTACAAATGTGTGCTAGCTCCGGGTATTACCAGGCTATACCAAATGGGACCCCCTTTTTTAAAAGTCAATACTCAATGACCCCCAGTTCTTCTTTATGCCATCCACTGTTATATAAGTTTGACTTAAATTATACACTTTTTAAAAAAGAATTTGAACAACCCAAATTCACATTTTTTTGTGCCAGCTATGTGCACCTTTTTTAAACAATTTTATAATTTAAATGGCAGCAATTTTATAATTATCATGGCAATTTGATTGACAAGAGTGGCACGTCTATTTAACTTAAGGTTTCTAACATCATTAGCCCCCTTCTTAAAGTTTCAGACTGGATGACACCATTGTTATTCAGCTTGTTGTACCCAGGACCCCGTATTTTTTAGTACATTTTATCTGAAAGTACCAGGGACATGAACCCTATTTTGTCACTGGCGAGGGCACATATACCCATCACTTCGCACTCGGGGTGCCCCCGGCACTAGTTGACCCAATGTGTTTGAATAAATACTCTCCGATAATAATTGCGAAATAAACAGGATGCACACAACCACACAAACAAAAACCCACAAGGCCAAGCACCAAACCACACCTCCCCACACCTGAGCACCCCCCCCAAATACACCCCCACCCCGCCCGCCCACCCACCCCCACCCCCCCCCACCCCCCCCCCGAATGCAGTCTGACAAATCATCTAGAATGCAAACTAATTTTGGCGGGGGAAAATTGCCGGCCATCTTGAATAATGACTATCAATTTCCACTTTAGATATCAATTGCAAGTTTTACACGCATTGCAGGAATAGCCATGCAAAACATGTCAAATACCAACAGGGAAAATGGATAATCCCCATAAAATATATTTCTGAGCTATATATCCTTTGTTGAAAATATGGGGTATATGCAGTCCACGTAGATAAATTGCCACTTAGCATTATGGTCTTGCCAGGCTTCCCTTTTTTACCTTTTTGATATAAAGTGTTTGGGAGATATTTTACTGCCGAGTTTACAGCAAGGAAAACCGTCGGTAGCCATTTTGTCCAGGGTGACCTAGTATTTGTATAGATTGAGTGGACTATGGTACGGTCACATTGTATTATGTCACATCCAACTTTTGGTACAAAACATTGATATCAAAATATTATTTATTCTGGCCAGCTGGCATTATTTGCTTCCTATGACTTATACAAGAGCTTAAACCATTTGACTTATCAGTAGCCATACATTGATTATTTACAGTGTGAAGTAAACTATTAGTAGGTCAATTCCCATTTTGGTCACAAAATACACCTGAATTTGCCAGATATCTGTGAAATATATCAACACAAAATTATTCAAATTTGTGACCTAGAGGAAGCCTGGGGTATACTTTCAGTTGCCCAATGTCCATGTTCATGATATGGACAAGTAACTGATACATTATTTGATTGTAATTTTGACTTCATTTTTCAACAACATTAACAAAATTAAACAAGTAACTTGAATTTTATTTGAGGGGGGGGGTGAACATTAAGACTAGCCAGAGGTTATTTATAAATTTTGATCAAATCTGTAGGCTGGCAAGGCATAACGAAGTAGTAAAAAAACTTTTAACTCACTTTAACAGAAAATTAACCCGCAGTTGACAAAAAGTGGCGCCTACATGTAATATGAAACGGGCCATATGTGAAAAAAAATTAAAATTAGAATTTAAAAAATTTTGAAGAAAATTGCGAATCCACTCAATTCTGCCACTCAGTGCATGAATGATCCATAATTGACAGGGTACCAGAGAGGTCATACTGTAACATACATGGGGTCACCACGTGTCGTTTGTTACCAGAACAAGGATTAATGTTCTCCTGTTTTCTGCAGTTAGACACTTAGGTGGGTCCAGGCTAGCCTGAGCCCCTGGCCGTCTCGTTCGCAACAAACAAACACGACGGCTCAAGTGAATAGCACCACAGTGTAACGGCCGTGTGTATATTAGAGGCTGAGGATTCAGCTAGGTCCTGTGGTACCGGCATCGATGGACCTTCCGTGATCAAAGGTCAACCCATTTGTTCAGGTTGGTTGCAAACGAGTCCTCTATGAGAAAGGTGTTTCACGGAAAATGATGGATTTCTTCTGTTTTTAGACAAATTTTGAGGATTAACTATTTTCAAACAGGTAATTATTATCCAAGGAACATATATCAACTCGATTCTGAATGCTTTTGATATTTTGTTCATCTGCAGTGTGTAAAGTTGGCTCTTTGAAATAGCCGCTCATGCTGGCAACAGGGAAAAGGAAACAACATATGGGATATGGTTTTCATAACTTCCGATTTACAGTTAATGACAAACATCGTTAAAGACACAAGGCGGGTCTCGAACACAAGTGTCGGCCTGGTTGGCGATACTGCTTATGATGAGTTTGGCAAATGGATCAGTAGAAAGAGAAAAAAGTGCACTGGAGAGAAAAGTGTTATTACAAAATCCGCACCTCCCCAAACCCCACTCTGCCTACCCCAACACCCCATCCTGCCCCTTCCCCAACAAAGTCAACACCCCTTTTCCCCCCCTTCCCCCTCTATGATTCCACAACAAGATGGTATAGTTTTTCAAGTAGCAAAGGAATTTGGCATCATCAGATTAACATTTCATGCGATACAGCAATTATGATATTTATAGCTCAATTGCAAGTGTTACACGCCTTGCGGCATAGTCATGCAAAACATGTTCAACTACTAAACAGGAAAATGGAAAAATCCCGCTAAACATATTTTATGAGCTATATACCTTTTGAAATATGGGCGTATATGCATGTCCACGTAAGATAAATGCAATTAGCATGTCTTGCAGGCTTTCCCTTTTCTACCTTGTTTGATAATTTTTTTGTTTGGGAGATAATTTTAAATTGCTAGTTACATGCAGAAAACCTTCTGTAACAATTTTGTTCCATGTGTACCTGGTATTTGTCATAGATTGGGTGGAACTATTGGGGGGTCCGTTCACATTGTAATATGCCACATCCAACTTTTTACAACATTGATATCAACTAGCTTTTTTTCTGGCCAGCTGGCATTATTTGTTCCTATTACCCGATACCCAGAGCTTTAAAACCATTGACTTATCAGAGCCATACACATTTGATTTATTTTCAGTGTGAAGTTAACTATTAGTTGTCAATTCCCATTTTTTGGGTCACAAAATACACTTGAATTTTGCCATTATCTTTGAAATCTCAACCAAATTTATTTGAATTTGTCCTAGAGGAAGCCTGGGTATACTTTCTGTTGCCCAATGTCCATTGTCATATATGGACAAGTCCATGTACATTAATTCTTTGTTTATTTGAATTCATTTTTAAACAAAATTACCGTAAAATTAAACAAGTAACTGTTGCATTTTATTGGGAGGGGTGACCACTTAAAGCTAGCCAGAGGTATTTTATGAAAACCTGTTACCTTGGCAAGAAAACGAGTAGTAAACAACTTTTAACTCACTTTGAAAAAATTAACCTCAGTTGACAAAAAGTGGCGCCTACATGGTAATTGTGAAACGGGCCATTGTTAAAAAAAATTAAAATTATAAATTAAAAATTTTTGAAGAAAATTGGAACTAACAATCACTTCTGCGCCACTCAGTTGCATGAATGAAGCCCATAATTAACAAGTACCAGAGGTCATACAACGTCACATGGGTCCACCACGTGTCCCCGTTTGTTTACCACAAGGATTATTTTCTCCTGTTTTCTGCAGTTAGCAAACCTTAGTGGGTCCAGGCTAGCTGAGTCCCTGGCCCCTCCTTCGCAACAACAACATGACGGCTCGAGTGAATAGCAGCACAGTGTACAGCCGTGCGTATATTAGAGGCTGAGGGAATTTATGCTAGGTGCCTGGGTACCGTCATCATGTGACCTTCCGATCAAAGGTCACATTTGTTCAGGTTGTTGCAAACGAGTCCTCTATGAGAAAGGTTGTTTCACCCGGAAAATGATGGATTTCTTCTGTTTTTAGACAACTTTTTGAGGATTAACTATTTCAAAGGTAATTTATTATCCCAGGAACATATATAAACTCGATTCTTGAAAATTGCTTTTTTGATGATTTTGTTCATCTGGCATTGTGTACCAGTTGGCTCTTTGAAAATACCTGCTCATGCTGGCAACAGGGAAAAAGTAAAACTATGGATATGGTTTGGCATAACTTCACTTTAGCCGTTAATGACAACATGTTAAAGACACAAGGCGTGTTCCGAACTCACAAGGTCGCCTGGTGCGCGATCAACTTGCTTTATGATGGTTTGGCAAATGGATCAGTAGAAAGAGACAAATGCACTGGTAGAGAATGTTATACAAATTAAAAAAAAACACTCCCCAACACCCCACTCTGCCCCTCCCCAACACCCCTGCCTGCCCCCTCCCCAAACATCCACACCCACTCTTCCCCCTCTATGATTCCACACACAAGATGTATAAGTTTGTGTTTCATGTAGCAAAGGAATTTTGGCCATTCCAGATTTAACATTTTTAGCGATACAGCAATTATGCATATTTAATTAGCTCATTTGCATACCTAAGCCGCATGTATCAGGAACTTTCAAATGGCAAAGAAGCGCACCATAATGGGTTTTGGTGCAGTGAAGGAATTTTGCATATTCAATGTACCGTTTTTTTCAAAAATATAGCGACTATGCTAATTTTTGCATATTAATTAGCTCATTTGCTATATATACTTTGTGCTCCCGAAATATGCCCAACATCTAATCAGGTCGAGAATTCTTTAAAAACTCCGTCCCTCCACCACTTACATCATTAAACTCCTTACGGAACTACCATATCTGGCACACCAAGGCCTGCGGTGAAATGGTTGTCATTTTGACCATCCAAAATAAGCTAATTAATATTCATGAATATGCAAATAATGCAGCCAAAAGCTACACATAATATGGTTGGCACATCACTCTATCACCCTACCAAGTGTGAAGTAAATCGGGATTAGTGTTTTGTAGCCAGCAGAGCATTTCAAAAAAGGTTAACCGAAATGTCTGAAAATATGCAAAATAAGCTAATTAATATTCATGAATATGCAAATAATGCAGCCAAAAGCTACACATAATATTGCGGCACTCACTCTAGTCATCCTATTAAGTTTGAAGTAAATCGGGGATAGCGTTTAGCCTGCAGAGCATTTAAAAAAGGGTTAACGGTTTCATACGGACACACACACATACGGACAGAATTTGGGACTCGTATGTGCCTCCGTGAAAAATTCGTTCAGGCGGGACACATAATGTGAATTTATGCTTAGCAGAAACTCTAACGGCAACGGTGAGACTCATTTGATCATCACCGGACAAATCTACACTGAAGTACGCACGTTTTCCAGAAGTTTTACGCTATTTTGGACATGCAAGGATTATAAAAAATAAAATAGTGGGACAAATGAATGCTGAAAGTCTACTACTACCTGTGGCTGCCGTAATTGAAAACAGTAAGTGCCTCCTACTTGGGACTTTGCATTACACAAAATTTGATGTCATTGTTTTCAGCATGCGTTTTATTTATAGCTTTCGTACGTACGCCCACGGGTACCATACTTTCGCCCACGAGGTTCAATTGTCGAATACTTGGAACCGGGCCATCACCAATGAAAAATGGCTACATTTTCACAGATAAGAATGTACTGTTTCCAAAGGGCAGCAGCTCTCACCATGCCATCGTCAATTGTAGGAGGGCTACACTGTGAGCCTTGCTACAGTACACAACACGATATTGTGTTTCACTTCTGCAAATCAGTTGGTATCAATCAAGGTTTGAATTTCATTTGATTTTTACATCATTTAGATTAGCAACGTCCGTGTTACTTACCTCTCACGATCAGCAGCACTTTTTGCCTAAGTTTAAGTTATACTTCACAAGTCTCCAATTTGAAAGAGCCTTTATTTTGCAATTTACAATTCAAAACAACACAGGCACTGGAGCTACCATTCCCAGCTTATATCATGTATCCACCTGTCGGATATCGTCCCCGAGTTGGGCGTCCTACAATAATTGATTGGCCGAATGTTGTTCTAGATATTAATCTTACTTAGTACGAATACAGAATAATTTTCTCAATCCATCCCTTTCTAAGCTGGCATTATAATAAGTTGTATAAAATGTTGCATCAAAGTTGTGATGCTTGTTAACATTTTGAGGATTTAAGCACATTTGGAGATAAATATATTAATGTATATTTTGTTTAAATTAAAAACCCTACATTCCGTTGAACAAGAGGGCGGTATTTTGTGACAGATTCAAAGATCAGACAGTGGCGGCCAAGAAATCCCAAGTTTAGACGCCGTCATTGGGTTTAACCAGGCGGTGACCGTCATTGATGTTTAACAACACGTTTTAAAGGTCCATGGCCCGATCGCTAATAACCTCGTCCCCAGAAGCCCCAGATTTCATGGAAGTGGTCAACATTTTGTTATCGGAAGAAAGCTACTATTTTTCTCATCTACCTTGTGAAATCTTAGAGCCAAAGGATGTATGGTTTGGAAGTTATGAGCGAAAATGTGGCCCATTTTGGTCGACCAATATTAATAAAAAAAAAAAAAAAAAAAAAGAATGTACTTGTTTCCAAAGGGCAGCAGCTCTCACCATGCCATCGTCAATTGTAGGAGGGCTACACTGTGAGCCTTGCTACAGTACACAACACGATATTGTGTTTCACTTCTGCAAATCAGTTGGTATCAATCAAGGTTTGAATTTCATTTGATTTTTACATTCATTTAGTAATATAAACGTCAAGTGTTACTTACCTCTCACGATCAGCAGCACTTTTTGCCTAAGTTTAAGTTATACTTCACAAGTCTCCAATTTGAAAGAGCCTTTATTTTGCAAATTACAATTCAAAACAACACAGGCACTGGGGCTACCATTCCCAGCTTATATCATGTATCCACCTGTCGGATATCGTCCCCGAGTTGGGTGTCCTACAATAATTGATTGGCCGAATGTTGTTCTAGATATTAATCTTACTTAGTACGAATACAGAATAATTTTCTCAATCCATCCCTTTCTAAGCTGGCATTATAATAAGTTGTATAAAATATTGCATCAAAGTTGTGATGCTTGTTAACATTTTGAGGATTTAAGCACATTTGGAGATAAAGATATTAATGTATATTTTGTTTAAATTAAAAACCCTACATTCCGTTGAACAAGAGGGCGGTATTTTGTGACAGATTCAAAGATCAGACAGTGGCGGCCAAGAAATCCCAAGTTTAGACGCCGTCATTGGGTTTAACCAGGCGGTGACCGTCATTGATGTTTAACAACACCTTTTAAACTAGAAATCTGTCAAGCAATATTTTACCCGATATTTTCTTATTCCAAAAACGTATATTATATTATATTATATTTATTATATTATATTGTATTATATTATATTATATTATATTATATTATATGATATGATATGATATGATATTATATATTATATTATATGAATATTGAATGAGGACGAGGTTGTGTGCAGGGGGAAGGACATGCAATCCTAACAGCAACAGTGAATTCAAATCGGCATCAACATAAAAAAAAAAAAAAAAAAAAGGATGTATGGTTTGGAAGTTATGAGCGAAAATGTGGCCCATTTTGGTCGACCAATATTAATTTACACAGTTCTCTATGGGGCTTACAAAATCACGTTTTTAGCTCTCGCATCAAAACGGGTTGAAATATTGGCGCGAAACTTTACAGCGGGGGTTTTGGAGTGAAGGCCAATCTATCAAGATGAAAACTTCATATCCTTAAACCGGGCCATCCCCCTTTAAACTCGAAATCTGTCAAGCAATATTTTACCCGATATTTTCTTATTCCAAAAACGTATATTATATTATATTATATTTATTATATTATATTATATTATATTGTATTATATTATATTATATTATATTATATGATATGATATTATATTATATATTATATTATATGAATATTGAATGAGGACGAGGTTGTGTGCAGGGGGAAGGACATGCAATCCTAACAGCAACAGTGAATTCAAATCGGCATCAACATCCGGCAAGACCCGAGTGCTAGTCTTTTCCAAGACTTAACGGTAGGAGGGCGCTAAAGGCTATCTGGTCACGAATATTAAAAATCTTAATGTCCAGTATTGGAAATTGGAAAAAAAACCTGGTTATTGCAGGGGTTAATAGCCCTAACAACCCGACGGATTTTGAAATTAATAATTTATTCCAAATGTTCACGATATTACTAAGATTTATTGAAGTAAGGTTTGAGAGGTGTGCCCCAAGGCTCGATATTAGGTCCTCTCTTATTTATACTTTATGTTAATCAGTGGCGTATCCTGGGGGCAAAAGGGGCGCTTGCCCCCCGGGTGGCCAAAGGGGGCGCCAAAAAGAAGGAAGAGAAAAAGAAGGAAAGGGAGAAGAAAAGGGAAAGGAAAGGAAAGGGGGAAAAGAAGGAAAAGAAAAATGGAAAGGAAAAGGGGAGGAAACGAACGAAAGTTAGAGATGGAATTGGAGGAAAGGACAAGAAAAAGTCAAATGAAAAGGGGGAAAGGGACAACTAAAGGGGAAAGAGATAGAAAGCTTATGGCGAATCTGTATGGGAAAGCTAAGAAGCACCAAAAATTAGGGCGAAAATGTGCAACAAAAATGAGAAAAGAGAACGTATAAAAATAGTAATAAAGGGGTGCCAAAAAGCATAATAAGAGAGAAAACCAAAATAATAGCGAGAAACGAAGGGGTGGTGAAATAAATTGGAAAGAAATTGAACCTAAAAAGCCAAAAACCAAACAAAAAAGGTTGGCAGCAAAATGGAGAAGAGAAAAACAGAAAACGATAAAAAAAAAGGGGCGTTCCAAAGGAACAAGAAATTTAAGTAATTAAAGGGGCGCTAAAATAGCAAAGGAATTTGGAGCTAACGAAATATAAATGGCGTCAAAAACGGGGAAAAAACGAAACGGGGTTTGAAAATAGTTTAAGGAAACGGACGCAAAGAATGGCAAAGGAAATTGGAGTTTAAAGGGGAATAATAAGGGGCGTCAAAAGAGAAAACCAAAGGAAAAGGGCTAAAAAATAAGGAAAGGGGCGCGAAAACAACAACTGAAACTGGTAAGAAAAGGGGAGGTATAGAAACTAAAGGGGTGTCAAAACAGAAAGAAGAAGGAAAGGGCTTGAAAAGAGTTTAAGAGGTGCAAAAGGGAAATCTAAAACAGATAGAGAAAAAAGGGCGTCAAAAACAGAATTATATTATTATTAGAAAAAAATGTCAATTTGCCGACACAATTTCAAAAGTTTTCAGGCTCGCTGCGCTCGCCGATAAGTTTATTTCTGTGGGTGTTATGCATATTCATAAAGACGTGGAATAGGGTGCCATTTTCAATTTCCACAGGGGCGCCAAAAGTTCGTCGTCAGTTTGCCCCCGGGGTATGTCATCCTGGATACGCCTCTGTTAATGATATTATAAATACTTCGTCTGTTTTAAAATTTGTGTTGTTTGCGGATGACACTAAAATCTTGTATTCACATGATAACATTGCCAGTAAAATAAATGCAATAAATAAGGAGTTAAAAGAAGTAACGAACTGGGGTATGGCGTCCAGATAGAGTGAACGTCGTGTGCATTGATCATCACCGAGATTGTTCGTATTTATCCTGTTATATTCTCGTGTCACCGATTTATTTCTTTAGATTTTGGAACTGTGATATATCAAGGAACATTATAGCCTGAATTTTGTGTTGGATGGAGACAAGAAAAAAGAGAAAACAGCGCATGAAAGGAGACGACACAGCGGGAATTTCAAACGCACATGTGATAAACAGTCGAGGTCATCAATACAATCCCAAGGGCCTGATTGCAGGCGGGATGAGTTTGAACAATCAGTCATGTCATCGCTGATAAAAATTCTTGCGGGACAGGAATCACTAAAAAATGACTTGGACACTTTCAAGCAAGACATTTCTAAATCAGTAGAATACCTGAGTGAAGAAATCGAGGATGTGAAAGTCACAACGACTGGTCTACAAACAGAAGTCTAAAATGCATGCATGGGATAGAATTTTCTCACAAAGTGAACATAGAGTTGAGCGAGCCACTCGCAGGAATAATATACGTATCGTGGGATATCCTGAAAATGAAGGAGAAAATGTTAAGGAGATAGTGGATAACATCATGTTGAAATTTGGCTTTGATAGTAGAGTAGAGGTTGAACGCGCTCATCGCGATGGCAGGGAGTATCGAGGTAAAGGTACTCCTCGTCCAAGGCATATTCTGATCAAGGTACTCCGTTATTCTGACAAAGTTTACGTTTACGTTGATTACTCAGCAGGATCCAATTGGACGTTATGCTAAGGGTGCTGAAGTTGATCTCGTGCAGTGCAGACGCAATTGTGCTTCCGAGCAAATGAAGAACTGATGGTGCAAACGATGGACACTAGTGAAGAAACTTGTGGTGCAATAAACTAATTGGTGCGAGTAAAGTAAACATACTTAAAACTTGGAGACAATCTCTTAAGGATGTCTCGTATCGCATTGTCGACGACCTCACCAAAGTCGACCTGGAAGAAAAACAGAAATGGAGAGAAGTTAATGGACTGTATAAAGGTGTGAAACTACATTTCGCCGGAGGCAGGTGGAGAGGACGCAGAGGAAAACTGGCTCCATTTTATAAGCATGACAAGACTAGTTCTGGACTACAGGAATGATGAAAGTACTCCATTACAAAAGTAAGAACTTGTGAACTGATATCAAAATGTAAATAGGTAATTGCCCAATAATAGCCAGAACATATTTAAAATAATTTAATTACTTCAGTGAAATAGAATTGATAATAGATTCATGTTCAAATATGATATGACAAATCAACTGTGTATGCATATATTGGAATGTAAGCATCAACAGGAACCAGAACATATTTGAAAATTTCATAGAAATGAAATGGAGTGTAAACTGATATTTTAAGTATGATATTGCAATTCAAATTGAGAATGGATGTATAATTGCAAATTGGTAAATAAATCAATAGGGCCTGGGTATATTTAAATCATTCCAAGAAATGGAAGTAATAATAAATTGCCTTTTTTTTCAAATATGCCGTGGCAAATCAAAATGAATGTTGATGCATATTATGAAAGCAAATTATCATTTGAAATCTGATCAAATTTGAAATTTGTGATCTGACAAATTGCAATGAGTATAGATGCATTATAAAATTTCAATAAGTAAATTAACTGGAGTCAAAAACGATTTGATCATTTCAAAGAAAAATTAAATGAAATATTTTGTCTTTCAAATATGATCCGATTTTTTACCTAACAACTTTGTGCCAGAACCAAAATCTGTAACTGATGCTTAAACTTCATTTTATTCAATTTACCGCGTTTCATTAAGAAAAAAAACTTAGTGTCAATGACTATATTTAATGTAAACTGATTAGTTTGTGAAAGAGGACGGTATTGGTTTTAATCAACCCGAATCGTTGGACGGGTGATAACACATAGTGCATGGGGGGGAGCTACGATAGCCCCCCATGCACCCACCCAAGCCATCCACGAGTGGTATCATTTTGTTCGTAGGACCATTCAGAATGATATTTTACATGTTACCGAAAACAAAAGTGGGATGCATTCAAGATGGCCGTAGTTTTTCAAAATGGCCGCCAAGTTAAAAATTACTTTTGCCAATATCTCGGTCTCTGAGGATCGCAGAGTGATAACATTTGGGGTCTACTACCCCAGGTTCATAGGCAAGGAATCTAATAAGCTAAAGTGGGTCTTTCAAGATGGCCGCAGTTTTCCAAAATGCCGCCCAGTTAAAATTTACTTTTGCCCATATCTCGGTCTCTGAGGATCGCAGAGTGATATTTTGGTGTCTATACCCAGGTTTTCATAGGCAAGGACATATAATAGCCTAAAAATCATACCCCCACATCAACGTCCCCATTCATTAGTGGCAGCACACCATTCTTCAATGTCAAAATGGCCGCCACTTAAATGCACATTTGAACGTATCTCAATTTATGCGACTTGAAGAAGGATAATGTTGATGTTATATACCCTGTTTTCATGGTCCCAAAAAGCTAATATATTGTACTTATATACCCCAAAATCATTTCATTATGACAAGATGAATACATTTGTAAAAAAAAATAGGCCCTACTTTGCAAATAATAGGCCCTACGCGATGTTTGAATGGTCAGGATCAAAAGATACCACATAAGCAAATAATCATATGCAGTTATTTCGTAATGGTCACAAGGCCAAAATTAATTTTACAATCTTAGTTAAATTACTATACCGTATGTGACAATTGTTCTATGATGAACTGAACAGTTTGAAGTTTAACCGGCTATCGTGTTGTATTCACTCTCAGATAAACTGTGGAGATTCTATGTAATCTGATAAATCATCCGTTCGCTATCGATTGTCATCAAAAGACTTTCTACTTCGTTGACATAAGAACTTCAGGGGTAGTATAGGTCCCATCCACCCTAACGGTGCCAGAATTACACAATTGACTGTCCATCCTGTCCACCTGTGTTGAATGAGGGAACCAGTATATAACAGACAACATCAGCCCGTCTCCAAAATAGAGACTGATAATGACCTCTGCGGATATGCTTTCGTGAGAAAACTCAATAAAAGAAAAACGGACGGCTTCCTTAGAGGGATAAACAGGGAGGAGCCACTTCGGGGCTGACGTAGGGAGACCCACATCGTAGTCGCCGGAATGGAGCAGACCAAAGGAGAAGCGGATGAGTGGGCATTGGCAGGGAAAGAGAACAGGTAGGAGGAAGGAGCAGAAACACAAAGTGGGGATAGGGGTAAGACACAAACGGAACAGGGCACAAATGGGATTAAAAGCAGAGATTGCGCAAAGGAAGCAGCGGAAGCAGGGATAAAGTAAAGACGGAGGGGGAACAAGACAGCACGGTGGAAGTGATGGTGGGGGAAAGGGGGAAAAAGGATGGAGTAAAGGGAACAGGGGCAGTGGAAATGGACTTGACAAAAGGTGGGGTGAAGCGCAAAGGGAAAGGCGTCCACAATGTGGGAAATGCATGTAAGGCCATCAAAGCTGTAGAGTTATTGTGGATAAGCCCATTATACCAGTTTCAGTTACTTTCTATTCGTTGATCAGAAATTCAGGAGTTAGGTAGATACATCCCAACCATAACGGTGCCAGATACCAAAAATGAATGTCCAATACATGTTCACCGGCTGGAAGACGGGGGGAACGGTCTAGAACAGCAAAATCAGCCCGTCTCCAAATAGCGACTGATAATGACTCTGCGGATATGCTGCCTCCAATCAACCCCACGACACGGTGGTAACACCCCCACCCCCCCCCCCCCCCGTGGCGAGCGTCTATATTGCGACCGATGTCCTAGCGACACTGAGAAGTGATGAGGCGGAAAGGAGTAAGGCGAGAAAAAAACGGGGAGAGAGGGTGCTAAGAAACCAACAAGGGAAAGGTGAATTTTAAGAGAGGAATCGAAGAAGGTAAGAGGAACCCTCAAAATTTGGTGACACAAAGATCGGCTAGGATTGGTTGAAACTTGGGAACTTTGTAGAAATTTCAACTTGCCTTTACATTGCAGTGAAATTGGCTGGCAATGGCACAGGGTAAAAAGGGGTGAATGCACTGTGTACAGGCAAGCAAAGCTGTACCAGTATGTGAGTAAAAGACCACTACCAGTTCAGTTAACATTGATGAGCGCTTTGTTTGCCAGTCCCAGTGTCATACAGAATAGTGATGGGGAATCTAGAAGCAAAGTGGAGAATTTGAAAAATATGAACTGTTGGAGTGCGAACTCTTGCATACTCGCTACTCCCTGGTCTTGGGTCAATATTGTTGTAACCCCAGAATGACTTCTATGTGTCAGTTTACTCCTGAGTAGAGAACAATGCCGGAAGGAAAAAGGCCCTTTCCGTCTTCTTAGTAGTGCAACCGTCATGCATTCCAATAGGAATGCATGGATTTCCTTTCATGGTAGTTATCAGTGTGAACTACTTTCCTGTGTTTTTCCAATCATTGTTGAGGAGCTTGTATACATTCATCGTCTCTGGCGCTCCAACGCTTTAATGGGAGTATGGATTTACATGTCTGTGCTGAATACTAGATCCGACGCCTTTGGCATGATATCAAAGATATGTAAGCATCTCCTTAAGTTGGTTGTGTTAGTTTTGCAGGTTGAGTGTCTATTTGTTTTGAAGTAGAAAAGTGCATTGCCATCGACAATTACAAGGGTTACATCCTGAGGTGGAACCCTAGCATCATATACTTCCTTTGTGATGTGTGGAAGCCTTTGGCTTCGAAGTTAACTGTCAATACCCAGCCGCGTTGTTTTTTGTGCCAAGGCAAGTGAGCAGAGAGTTCAGGCCTTCCTCAACAATGACGAGAACAAGCAGCAACTATACAACTGATCAGAATGTCTGGAGCACAGATGAATTTTCCACAAAGATTGGAAACAAGGAAGTAGTTCGCTTATACGAAGGTCAGCATCCTAGTGGAAATGCATGACGGGATTGCACTACTAGAAGACGGAACTCCAAGCATTGTTCTCTACTACACGGAGGGAAACTGACACAAGAGTATTCTGTACATCAAATATGCCCAAGACCAGGGGTATGAGTATGCTAGGCGTTCGGCACTCCAGACAGTGCATTATTTTTCATAATTTTTTCAACTTTGATTCTAGATTCACCATCCACTATTCTGTATGACACTGGGACTGGCAACAACAAGCGACTCATCAATGTAAACTGAACTGGTAGATGGGCTTACTCCACAATACTGTTACAGTTTGTGGCCTACATGCATTCACAATTGTGACACTGCCAGTGCCTTCAAAGGGAAGGCAAGGTTAAAGCCAATTAAAGTGCTACAGAAGTGTCCCAAGTTTCAACCATCTAGCAGAGCTTGGACAACAATGGGAGGTTACAGATGAACCCTAATGCCTAGATGAATCACATGGCCATTTATGGTCGTTCCAAGATCCACAAGTGTTGCTAGCCTTAGCCAGAGTACCATCATCAAGGAGAAGGGTCGCGATGACATCGGTTCGCAATGTAGAACTCGGCCATGTTACCACCGTGTCGTGGTGTATTGGAGCAGCATATCAGCCAGAGTTTATTATCCAAGTCGCCTTGGAGCCGGGCTGTGTTGCTGTTATAGACGTTCCCTCTTCCACCGGTGGACATGGATGGACATTCAATTGTGGTATTCTGGCACCGTTATGGGTGGATGGACCTATCCTCCCTTGAAGTTCTGATCAACGAAAGTTCGAAAGTCTTGAATGACCATCGATAGCGACGATGATTGATCAGATGACCATAGATCTCCACAAGGTCATCTGAGAGTGAAGACAGCGATAGCAGTTTAGTTATTAAATGTTTCGTTCAGAGTTCAGTAATAGAAAATGCAATAAAGTATATAATGTATAAACTAAAGTATGGTAAATTAATTTTGCTGTGACAATTACGGAATAACGCAGAGGTTTAGTTGATTATGTGGTATCATTTTGATCCTGACCATTCAAACATATCGCGTAGGGCCATTATTTGACAAACGTAGGGCCTATTTTTTACAAAATGTATTCATCTTGTATATGAAATGATTTTTGGGGTGAAGTAAATATATAGCTTTTTGGACATAAAAACATGGGTATAGACATTCAAAAATTATCCTTCTACAAGTCCCACAGATGGAGATACGTTTAAAAGTTGCATTTAAGTGGCCGGCCATTTGAATTGAAAATGGCTGCCATGAATGAAATGACTATGGGTATTATTTTTAGCTTATAGATCCTTGCATGAAAACCCGGGTATAGACACCAAAATTATCACTCTGCGATCCTCAGAGACCCGAAGATATGGGCAAAAAGTAATTTTAACTGCGGCATTTTGAAAAACGGCAGCCATCTTGAATGCATCCAAACTTTTAGCTTAAATGATTCCTTGCCAGGAAAAACTTGGGGATAGACACCAAAGTATCACTCTGCGATCCTCAGAGACCGAGATATGGGCAAAGTATTTTAAATGGAGGCCAATTTGAAAACCGGCGGCCATCTTGAAGTGCATCACAAACTTGTGTGTTGGTAACATGTAAAATATCATTCAGAAAGGTCCTACGAACAAAATGATAATTACCACTCATGGGGGTCTTGGGGGGTGCATGGGGGCTATCGTAGCTCATGCACTACATAAGAATCTTCAATGGTTGGCAATATAACAATGGTCGCCTGCACGGGCCGATTGTAATGTGAATATCTTTAGCTCATAGTTTAATGAAGTCTATTGCCAAGTCCATATAGTCACTATAGTGGAAAAAAGAAATTGGTGTGAATTTTATCATTTTCAAGAAAAATACTAGTTTTTATGTGCGAGAACAGACGGTTATATGATTAACCCTCCGTACCAAGGGGGGAACCACCCCCCCCCTTCGGGTTTTTTCCACGGCTTGCGATGAAACACCTTTTTGGTGCCAAATTATTAATGTAATTGTTCAATTGACATGTACCGCTCCTTTTCATCCAAAAACAAACATCCACCGGGTATAGGAGGATACAGGGTGATCCCAAAGGGTGATCCCAGGGGAGAAGTAGAGAACGTTTGTGGTTCTTCCTATGTTAGTAACCGCCAGGCAGTGAAACTAATCTCTACAACACCAAAACACTGTGTTCCTTTAACATCATACCATATCATGACTAGATCTCAGCCCAGGCCTTTTAAGGTGGCCTTGACTATAGTGTCATTGAATGTGGAGGGTTTTTCCAATGCAAAAAGTAACATCATTGCTGATTTGTGTAACAATCTCCAATGCGATGTCCTATGTCTGCAGGAAACCCACAGAGGAATCGATAACCACCGCCCAACCATACCAGGAATGGTCCTTGCCATCGAGAGACCACATCGACAATATGGAAGTGCTATATATATGAGAACAGGCACTGCAGTAGAAGCAACCTCAATATCTGATGACAACCAACATCAAAGTCCTCACCATTGAGCTTAGCTCTGTCATAGTTACATCCGTCTACAAACTTCCATCAGTAGACTTCAAGCACCCTCAACTTAGTCTTGGGAATTCCACCAAACCTCACTTCTTCATTGGCGACTTCGACAGCCACAGTACCCAATAGGGCTACAATGAAACTAACAAAGACGGACAAGCTGTCGAAGAATGGATAGAGTCAACATCTACGTCTCCTTCACGACTCTAAGCTGCCGCCATCATTTCATAGCGCCCGTTGGAAGAGAGGTTGCAACCCTGATCTAGCTATTGTTAGTAAAAACATCTCTAACCTGTGTAGCAAGATTGTTCTGGATCCTGTCCCACTAACTCAACATCGACCAATCGGTATCCAAGTCAACGCTGCAGTAAGACCAAACAAAGTGCCTTTTAAGCGTCGCTTTAACTACAGGAAAGCAGACCGGCAAGCATTCACTGATGACCTGGATCAAAACGTGAAGAGGATTGCTCCAAAACCCCATAACTATGACAAATTTGCCCAACTAGTGAACAAGACTGCCTGGAGATTCATACCCAGAGGCTGTAGGACGGAATATACAGAGTGGTCTAAAAAAAGGTTTACACTTTTTTGTCTTAAAATTTCTCAAAAGTGGGTGGACAATACGTTTGAAGATATTTATTAACTACAATATCTTGTTAGAACCTGGTGACGTGAAAATGACGTAGAAAACAAAGCTCAAATAACAAAATGGCGGCTGTGTAGAGATAAAAATTCCTTTAAAAAGGAAAGGGCGTGTCAAGGGGAAATAGCCATGTAAAAGGTATGGGAAGGGATTAATAAGACGACATTTTGTGGGAGTTTTTGCAAGTTGACTTATGTGATTTTTTGGACACCCTTAGCCGAGGTATACATGAACGTAAATAATTTAACGCAGAGTGAATAGGGGGTTCATATCCCTCTATTACATTTACGATTTTTAAAGGGAAAATGCGACCAATCAAAATACAACATAATACACTTTATTCGGGAAAACAATCAACGCTATACTTATCCACCACAAGGTTGACCACTGCAGACTCACCAGCAGAACTAGAAGAAGCAATTCCGGATATTTTGCATGCCGACGGACGTAAAGCATGTTATAGGATTCGGCACACGTACCAACGTGATCGCTAACATTTTGTTTTAAATAATTATTTTAAAGCCCTTTAAAAAATGTAAAGCTCCCACTTTCAGCAACATTGTCAC
>JAMKCH010029903.1:0-17629 GCA_023653785.1 Ophioderma brevispina | reverse complement strand
GTGCATAACATCTGTGTAACAGAAAGATCTCAGATGGAAAGGCATTTGTGAAAGATTTTCATTGTACAAATAAAGGTCAGTGGATCCTTTAGGGAGGACGGTTGTTTAAATACCAATGGACGAAGATGAATTTAGTACCTTAGAAATTTGACCGTAGGGCATGTTCTACTGACCAGAATAGACGAACGGGGGGGGGGGCGGGTGGGCGGGTACCGGATTATGGATTTTTGGTTAAAAAATACATATGAGGAGGTCTGGCATTTCGTTATATAGGACCAATTTTCGTATTGGATCTTCATCAAGGATCCCACGTGCATCTTTGTCCAAAAGCAATAAATTAGTCAACGGTAGAGGCACATCTTACGATATAATAGATATAATATATATATAATTCACTGTATGGTCAAGTACCAAGATAATACTGACATTCTGACTCTTCACTTTCTCATTGGTCATGATGAAAAAGAAAGCATTCTGTCGAGCCAGTGGGGCAACTTCCCCCTTGCCCCCCCTTGGTAGGTATGCCACTGTTGATTGGTTATTCAGTAGACACTTTCCCATATATAAGTCCCATGGATGCAAATGAGGTAATGCCATTTCCTTTCCGTCAAGCGCTACTACGCAACGTCAAAGCGCATGATGGAAATCAATTGTAATACCATTTGCATCCATGGACTTCTATATGAAACCTCACCGTTAATTGGTAGGGATTAAGATCAATTAGCCAATCAAAAGAACAGGGAAGAAATCTTAAAGGTAGATATAACGAGAGCTGATTGGTTACTTCGGGGGGGGGGGGGGGGTTCTCAAGTTTGGGTTCGGTAGGACATGCCTCCGAGACTCTGCAAGTAGGACTCATAGCTAATAGAAAACCATTTTTTTGGGGCCAAAAACAGTGACCCATAGCTATACCAGAGATGCAAATTTTGGGCCAAATTTAACCCAAATTTGCCATTTGTAACACAAAATTGAAATTTTAAGGAAATTTGGAAAATTTGGGCCAAAATTGTTTGAAACCTTTATGAATAACTTTCAACAATTTTTAGAAAATTTTTGGTTTCCGATTTAGACAATTTGATAATTTTTAAACCAAAATTGAGAAATTTTGAAAAAACCGACCATTGTATACCAAAATGGCATGAAAAAGGGGTCATGTATATACCAGAGGATGAAAATGGGACCGATGTCTCGTGGCACGTCCCTGTATGATCATTTGTGTTATAGAATGAGCCAAGGGGGGGTGTGTGGGTGCGGGTTTGTGAATATATGTTCGTCCAAAACCTGTGAAGAATTAGCAATCAGTGGGTGTTTGTAACTAAATGCTAAACTTCCTGTAGAGCTAATTTGTGCCTCCAAGTTAAAAGGCCCTATCGGTGATTATCTGGAAGAGGCAAAATATTTGAAATTGCCAAGAATAGCTGAAAGGTGAAGGATAAGTCTGTAGAATGCTCATAAGTTACTCTTACACTGAAGAATTGACTTTAAAGGAAGAAAACGGCAGTTGTTGAAAGATACGAATCTCCATTCAGTACGTGTTGTGAGCAAGTGTCCGTACGGACAGTAATGACTAAATTTCCGATTTTGTCTATATTAGGTAGCTTCTGGTCCTATCATTTTGCAGGGTATGTTAGGATACCTGTATTTGATAACAAACATGCAAAATTGATTTTTTGATGATTTTTTTTTGATTTCTGATTTAGCACATCATTGATAGTGCATTTAATACATATCTCGGAACAAACAGAAGTAGCACAGAGAAAAATTAGCCAAAAAAAGCATATTTTTCTGTTGTGCTTGAGAAATGGCTTGAGAAATTTGGATTTAACACCAAAATTTGATATGTTCAAGTCAGTCCAATCCACTAGTTTTGAGGGGGTAAGCCACTGATTAATCCTGCCATAGACCTTTACTTTTGTTCAAAAGTTAATAGATTAGCAAAGTATTTAAATTTGCTTCATGGAAATTTAATGCACAACACAAATTTCAGTAAGGACCACTTCTTCTGATTGATTCTATCAATTGAGTTACTAATGTGAATTGGTTTTTAAGCACAACAGCCTCTGGATGACCATTAACCTCTTGTCCCTTTTCACAAGAGCAACTTTGATAAAAATCCCCATAATTTCTGTGGTGCATTCTAAGTGTTTGTTATGCAAGGACCTCAAATGACCCTATATAATAACTATCACATCTTATCCTCAAACACCCTATATGATGCACCTCAAGGACACACCAAAGCATCGTGGGGTGGATCGGCATTTCTACACAACAATTTCTTCAGGAGTACCTTGAAGTAACTATTAAGTAGCCGCGGAGTACACACCCGCATGGGTACCACATAGCCGTCCGCAAAAGTGGGGGTAAACATCCAGCCTAGGTACACACGCAGTAGCTTAATCACTAGTCACACCATGCGGAGTACCTGCACGGGTACTCCCATGCAAATGAGCTTTGAGCTTTGTGTGAAGCATTTTAGTAATTTTGTACATTATTACATTTTGGTCACATAGGTTATATGTTTTTTACACAACTGTCATTATAGGGGTTTTTGGTGATCCTCAACTCAACAATATT
Source organism: Ophioderma brevispina (assembly GCA_023653785.1). NCBI lineage: Eukaryota > Metazoa > Echinodermata > Ophiuroidea > Amphilepidida > Ophiodermatidae > Ophioderma > Ophioderma brevispina. The sequence goes on along the minus strand of JAMKCH010029903.1, from coordinate 15,055 downwards.
AGTGTTACTAAGCTTGAAACAATGATCAGAAAGTAGTAAAACAATGTAAATGTTGGCGCCCTCTATGGTCCAATGTGCTGGCCTATGTCAGCATGGTAGGGGAGACCTGTGAAGGTAATCCTGTGGAGTAAGCTGCAGAGGTACTCCACTTACTGGTGGCTACATGGGTACCTGTCAGTCCACCTAGCAGGCAACTGCAGAGTCACTATAGGATGGGTACTGCTAAGTAAACCTAGCTGCTAACCATCCAGTGGTTCGTATACTTCACAAGTACTTAGTTCTAGGTACTGCTCAAAGTGCATCAAGGGGGTACCCTTGGAGTAGTTAAGAGTACCATGGAGTAGCCTAAGCTCTGGGTACACCGTGAGTAGGAATTGCGGTGTCTGTGAAGAATTTTAAAACAACACCTGATGTTGGTTAATAGTTCTTTGTAAGCTTTTGCTGGTGTGGGACACTTTGGGTTGAAAGTGGGCGCAATGGAATGTGCACATTACAATGGTGAGGGGGTTGGTGTTTTTCACAGGTTTTCTCTCGGATCGAGGCGTTGACCAGGCCCGCTTGTTGTTTTGCTACTTGGTGTGTGTCTTGCCTTCTTGTTGGAATGCCAACCAACAGCAAGCCAGAACGGCATCAACTTCCGGCGTAACCCGAGTGCTAGTCTTATTAGATGACTTAACGGTAGGAGGGCGCTCTTACGCATATTCGAACGGTTACACACAAGACTTGACTAAAGACTGCCTGGTCACGAATATTTAAATCTTAATGACGTTTCATGGAATACACTATTTTGAAATGGGGTTAATCCACTACCCCGACGGATTTTGTAGTCAATAATTTTTCCCAAATTAATCATGATATTACTAAGATGGTATTGAACGAAGGTTAAAGGTGAATTTTGCAATGTCATGGGGACCGAGGCTTGACGTAGAAAGACAGGAAGAATTCCTTAAATGACCGTTGGAAATCCACATTGCCAAATCGAGCAGACGGTCGACCCCCCCACCCCCCCCCCCCACGCCCCCCCCGAAGACAAGACATGAAGCCCGTACATCCGACAGAATTTTTCAACAGCGCCCTAAATTTGCTATTGACATGACAACATTGGTTGAGCAAAAAACAGGCACTTTTTCACTTTAACATCCAAATAAACCATCTTACCCGTATGATTAAACCTCCTCTTTGACTCTCTCCTAAGAGCATTCTGAGCAAACTACGTGAAGCCCACTTTCATGTTTTATTTGAAGCAAAGACAAAATTTTAGCTTGTTTTATTACAGGCAACAATCAGAATCACTTTTGTTTCACTTTAAGTATGACCTGTAGCCCAAAGACAAGATAAGCAGATCTAAAGTATCTAATCTACAGTATATGAAATCATCTACATATGACACAATATTGGTATACCCCTTAAAATCTCTCATTTCACCCACCTTTGGGTATCTTGAAAAGGATGGAAGGAATTTATTTTAGAAGAGCTATGTTAATGGTTAATAAAACAACAGCTCATGTAATTTGCTATAGAAGTACTGTAATGAATGATAGTATGTAACCCAGGGCCCTGATTTTTTTTTTTTTTTTTTGTGCAGTGATATAACCAAATTTATTTTCCATAAGCATAGAGACATTCTAAAGTACAACTGGCACAAAAAGTATCTTGGCATGTTTTTCGATCAGTATTGTGCCAAGTCAGACCATTTTGAACGTTTTCGAAAATACATTTTGTTGCCTGGGTCTTGCTCTTTCATAATACTGGCTTGTAAAAAAGCGTGCAGAAATGGCTGTGAGATAGAACGCCCGAAAGATGCAACCCCCAAAAACCAAAAGTTGCAGTTTTCGGATTTTTCAAGGGGCATGGCAGTGTACTGGACACGAACACGGGACCCACAATCAATATTGCAAAGTAGGCTTTCTCGCTCATTCAGTCGGAAAACCTTTGGTGTAAAAATCAATACACACATTATTATTGCGTTGTACCACACAGGCCCATTGAAAAATCCAAAAAAACTGCAAAAATTTTGGTTGGGGGGTTTGCGTCTTCGGGCGCCTCTATCTCAGCCATTTTTTGCACGCTTTTTTACAAGCGAAAGGGGTGTAAATGAAAGAGCAAGATCCGGGCAACAACATGGTATATTCGAAATTTCAACAAAAAAAAAAAAAAAAGGTCTGACTCTTGGCCACATACTGATCGAAAAAAACATGCCGAGATACTGTTTTGTGCCAGGTGTATGATACACACAGGCTGCCCACAAAAAAGTCAACACTTGCGGCACAAGGCATTGTGTTTAAAAGAAAAATATGCACAGGTTGAATAAAGACAGCAGTCAGGTTCAAAAGATAGTTTTCTATTTTTATTGTTGTCAACGAAACTTCCATACATTCTCAGAGTTGTTTACAAAGAATCAAGGGCAACTTTATCACAGACATCACGGCATAATGGAATTATTGCAAGAATCTGACAGGTGACAGCTAATGATTTACGACGACCAGGGGTGGCATCCAGAATCAGAAAAAAACAGAGAGGGGCAATAAGAGTTAAATACTGCGAATTATCGGCAAATAGGTTTATTCATGCAGAACCATTTATTGAAGTAGGATTATTGTTGTCTCAAGTGGACCAGTTTATGGGTCATCCATCAGGTTTGGGAAGCAGTAGTGTGACATGACCTATTCACGAAAAAAAAAAAAGTTATCTGCCATATTTGATTATAATTTCTGTAATTAAAAAAAACAAAAAATATGATAATTTTGAAAGGTTTTAATCCATGAAGTTGAACGTTTCTAAAAATATGCCGAAAAGTACCATGGATGTAAACAAATTGATGCGGTGTCAATGTACGTCAGAATTTAGATTTGGGTCTTTCACCGTCCCGGGGGGGCACTCGAAATAGTACTTGTAAGCACCCGCGTGAAAGAAAACGCGGATTTAGGGTGCTTTGAAAGGCAACACGCGGATCCGCGCGGATCCGCGTTTAGGGTCTCAAAAGAGCTGAATTTAGCACAAGAAAGGGTGTTTTTTAATAGGACTAAACCCTCGCTTAGTACTTGTTAAATGATCCAACTAAGCGTGACTATCATTACTTTTTTATTGGCTTAATACCGCGTTTTTACAGTTTACAAACCATTTTTGTCGCCCGTATTTTGTATCGCCATCTTTACAGTTGGCATCTGCCCGGCTGGCGTTCTATTTATAACCCGGAAGTACCGTAAACAAATTAACATATGAGTGATGCGTTCGTCGATAACTACATCGAGCATTAAAAATTGTCGCAAGATAGTACAAAAGTAAAAAAAATTATCGAGCGACTAACTCCAGAATAATTGTTTAATAATTGTAAAGCCGCTTGATATCAAAGATTTCATCATAAGCCATCTTACACCGATATATCCCTGGATATCCCAGGCCATCGTCACGTTCCCATTTGCGTAACCCGGCCGAAGAAAGCGTGTGTCACTAAATAGTTCTAGATCGATAGAGAGGCCAACGGTTACGTAATCTTTAAAAATACACCGTCTCGCATGTTTTGTGTTGCCGACCACAAAGAACCTAGAGTACCAACAACAGAAAGCAATGGCTGCCTCCGCTTCTTCCACAATACTGTGGGTTGCCGCTTTGCATATACCTAATCGGTATGTGATCAAATTAATGTATGGTGTTAGAGGTGGCCAGTGTAATAATATTTACCTGGATCATTTGTGCGCAGAATACTTTTTTTCTCAAATGCAATGCGCGCTTTAGTGAAAATTTGTATTCATTGAGGCGGTTAATTTAACTCAAGACGACTGTTTTCATTTCATTCGTTGCGTGGCCCTGGGTAGGAACAAAATTTAACCACCCAATAGCCACCCAACATCCAACCCCTGATATTTTGGCGGATTGTTTGTATCGAATTGACAATTAATTGTGTATATGAGCACCCAAACTGATAATTATTATTCCGTGCAATATTCCAAAATGTCAGCGCCCACACGGACGACTGGTTTTGATGCCGTTTCACCCCCTTGTGGTGTCACACCTTGGCCGGGGTTTAGTGAGCTCGTTTCTAATTTGGTTACTTGTCCCCGATTTGGATTTTTTATTTGCTATTTCGTTACTATTAATTCAGGACACGTGTATATAAATATTAGAAAATACTGATCAAACATAATGTAATAAAACAATGATAATCATTAGAAAAATGAATGCTTAATATAATCCACATTTAAAAAGATCCTTCAATTAAGCAATGATTTCGTCATTGGCTATTTTGGTCAAATATAATGGTCAAAATAAGATTTGCAAACAAAATTTGATATTGGAATGGTTTCTGGATGGTTCCTGGTGTTTCGGCTTCTTGGGTTTCAATAGTGATGAGCATTGGTCTATATCAAAAATCAGCATTTTTGGTTCCAAAATGTCGATCAAAATAACGATTTTAACCAAATTAACACTTTGGATGGTTTCCAGAATGTTTTTGAGTGGTTTTCTGTGTTTTCAGTTCTTCTCTATCAGTTTGTAATTAAGCATTTGCCCTAACCCAATTTGGTTTATTTTTTGCCAAAATGGTCAATGTTACACAAAAGTGGATACCCTTGGATGGTTTCCCGTTTCCCAGACGATTTCGGGATGTGCCCGTGTTTTCGTTCGGCTCTTGTGTTATCAATAATGTTTGATGAGCATTGCATGGACCTCAATTTAGCTTTTGGTTTAAAATGGTCAAATTATGATTTTTTTATAAAAAGAAAAGTGAACACTCTGGATGGTTGCCAGCTTGGTGTTTGATGGTTCCTGTGTTTGTCTGTGTATCATGGTGTGTTGAGCATGCCTGGAACCCAAATCAGCTATTCGGTCGCAAGAGGTCAAATAAAGATTCCTGGTCCAGTGCATGGCATCCGCCTTAGTTCCCAGAATATTTTCATAATAATTATACCAAAAGGGTCTCATTTAGTGTGTTTGGGGGGGGGGGGGGGGGGGGGGGAAAGCATTATCATTCTTGTTGGGTAGACCCTATATATTTCATCAGATCCCGCTTAGGCGGGCGGTTAGGGTATCTTTGCTTGGGTAAAATCCTTGTTTGGGTATATATTCATCCGAATCCTCGTTTAGGGTATCTTTGCTTTGGTAAATCCTGTTTAGGGTCGGTTTGAAGAGGTTTTGGATCCTAGCTTAGGGTCTTTTTTTGAAAGTCATTCCACGCGCGTGCTTACAACAGTTAACACATGAGTGGACCCCCCCGGGTTCGCACGTCTACATTACAATGTTAACTCTAAGTATGGTGTTCTTTACAGGACATGCAGTAGCAGTAAATGTGAATTCACCTTTTCTTTGTTGCTCCTCTTGATTACGATTGACAGACCAAAGTTGGAGTTACATTGACACTGCACATGGTGTCAATGTTACGTCAAAGTCCTTTGCATGTATTTTCGAGCACTATTTTGAGGTTTACTTAATGTTTCATTTGTTTTCCTTTTTTGTTTGCCCCTAATTGCATGTGTAAACATCCAAACTGCATAAAATGTATAAGTTTGAAAAAAAGTGAGTTTTTTACTAGGGTTGGGCATAAATGGATATTTTTTTTTCTAATTTCTTTCAAACGAGTGGATGCGTAGGCCATTTTGGTTGCTAAAAACAAATCAGGAAAGGCTTTTTTTTGGCCTAATATGAAATTTTTAGGGTCTGTAAAATTTACTTTTAAATTTTGACATTAATCAATAGGATATTTTTCCTATTTCATAAAACCAAAAAAAAAAACGACTGCTTAGTCATTGAATTTTTTGCTAGAAATTCCTCAAAAGGTGAATTATAAGCAGCTATACAACTTTTTTCCAAGAAAAAGTAAACAAAGTCATTCTCCAGGGCAAGCAAACCTATTTTTATACAAAATTCATTTCAATGAGGCAAGGCAATGCACAAAACCCAACAAGGACCCAATCTTCTGGGTTACTACTGGTGTTGAAAGACAGTGTATGGTTGTAAGGTCAAGCCTTTCCAACATGCCATACCTGCCAATTGTACTGGAGTGTTTCATACCAACAGTGAGCGTTAGTTAACCTAAACAACAGATTTGCAAGAGACTGTACGATTGTGCTATGAAGGGAATTGTATGGTTGTAAGGTCAATCCTGTACAACCAGTTACATACATGCCAGTGCCATGCAACAATGCCTCCAGGTGTTTTCATTCCCACTGTGATGCTATTATTAACAACAAAAGACAGTAAAGCACCTTCTTGTAAGTAAGAGAGTTTTTTTTAGTGGCTATGATAATTCAGGCCATTAGGTGAAAATGAGTTGCGAGTGCTTATGAGGACTCTACTCCTCTGCAAGGTGAAGAAATTTTTCTTTATTTGAGGCAATCGTGAACTTGATTACTACTTTGAAACAGGTTTTTTTATATTTAGGGAGCAATATACCTATGCTTTGTCTAGTATATAAATGTCACTGTTTTGTTTGTGTCCGATTTTTGGCAAGGGAATAATTTAACCACCAATCCCAGTGACTTCATGTACCAAACCTTAAAAGTCTTTTAACCAACTCTAAAATTCATCTTAGGCGAAAAAGCTTCTCGGATTTGTTTTCAGCAACCAAATGGCCTAAGAACCCACTCGTTTTGAAAAAAAGATCGTCACTTGCCCACCCCTATTTTAAACACTGCTGAAATAACATGATTTTTTGGTGGACACCTACAACCTATGCTTCTATTTATGTGCATATCATTATCGCATGACAAAACACTCACAATTTATGTTTATAACTAATTATACAAGATTTCTTTTGAAAAACTCCCTTTACAAGACCAGAAAAGTCAATATGCGCAGATACCAGAAAAAAATGAAAAATATAAGGTCTGATGTAACAGTGACATACTTTTTTTCAAATTATCTCCCTTTATTAGTATTATTAAATACCATAACAAATTGGGTGTTTTTGGATGGGCTACATTAATCTCTTCAAAAGCACATAATTTTGTTGATGCAGGTATGAACCTAAAAAATTATACATTGCCAATTGGAAAAAATGCATACACCATTGACCACGGTGTCAATGTTACGTCAGAATGACATCCCAACCTTTTTTATGATTTTTGGGAAGAGGAAGTTAATCTCTATTTTCAATCTTTTAAATACAAATACACCAGTCAAATATATAAAATTACTAATCAAATATCTGGTTCTTTTCATATATCAGCTTACAAAACTGAATTTTGGACTGACTTTAAAACTGCTTCCCCCAACCCGATGAATGATCCATATTCAAATTTCTAGCTGACATACATGTGTAAAGAGTTATGTGAACGGCAGTTTGTGTTGTTTTTGACAAGCAATTTTGAACTCTGGCTTTTCGCTCCTGCTTTTTCGATTCTAGAGCCACCACTGTTACGACCTTCTTGCACCCCCATGCGAAATATTGACTTTGTTGTCTCTTAGGGGAAGTATAGAACCTTTAAAATCCTAACCTAGACTATCACCCTGACCCTAACACTATATGTTAACCCACAATTTGAAATTGTCCAACAAACAACTCATTTTGCTTAAAGGGCACAAGATATTTTGTGGCAACCAAATATTGTGTCCTAATAGTAAATTCACATAGACTAGATGCTCAATGGCCTTCTTCGGTCACGTTGTGACTCAAACCGGTGCTTTTTTTACTTTCACAGCCCAATGCTGTTTTGTCACGTAACCAATCTGTTATTACTTTTTACATTATTAATAACGTTCAGTCCAACCTAACCAAAATATGTTTCCATTTTTGGTAGATTGGTTCTTTGTCATGGTTGCCCCCAAAGTTTTTGGTCATTGTGTACTTCTGATGGTCACAAACGTGACCGAACTTTATTTTCCCCCAATGACAAAATAACCAATCAAGTGAAGGTGGATATATTATTTTTGGTTAGGCTTAGACTCAATGTTATTAATAATGTAAAAAGTAATAACAGATTGGTTATGTTGACAAAACAGCATTGGGTTGAAAGTAAAAAATCGCCAGTTTTTGGTCACAAACATGACCGAAGAATGGCCCTCAATAGATTTCTTACCTTGTATTTGGCTACAGAAATGTCTTAAAAGAGGGAAAAAGGTGATTTTGATTTGCTTATATTTCAATATAAAACATAGGCTGAATTTCGTATTTGCTCCTATACAAAATTAGAATTTTCACAATTGTTGTACCAAAGAATCATTTTTCAGAAATCCTTTCAGATGGGGATATTTTTGATGGAAAGCTTTACGTCAGGGCAAAAAATCAGTACTTTCGATTTTTTACGGACACCCGATATGTGAAATCTCTTGTTGCACCTTTAATCACATCACATTTGTGTATCTATGTCACACCATTTAGGACCTGCTTAAAATCATTTTGTCTGTAATAAATGCCCCCCCCCCAATAAATGCCCATCTTTTTTTAAGACCAAGTAGTCCTAATAATACCCCAATTATGCTATACAGGCAATATTTGTGTTTCACCTGAGAGTGGCCCTCTTACTCTACTTCACATAGAGTGGATAATCTATGCTATATATGTGTTAATCTACAAGATTTGATTTGTTAATAAAATATATACATGAACGTACACAAACACACACAACAGACTACAATACTAAGGCCAGAGATCTTTGAAGTACATACATTTGCTATTTTGATTTATGAGCGCAAATGTGGAACATGGTCAAGATAGGGCAAAGTTGCAACGTCATGCACTTAGATGAACTTTGACGAAAATGTAAAGGAAATGTTATAGATGATTTTATTTTGACTGTTTCCACTGACTTATTATCAAAATAAGAGTTTCAAATTGGGGTAACTTGATACCCCAAAGTGCATTTGATACAAAGAGAAAAAAAAATTCAGATTTTCTTTACTTTTGAAAGGAATGTTGCATATAACACTGATTTTGGTATCAAAATGTTCACTGATTCAGATAGAATATGGTGCAATATGAGAGGCTAGTTTTGCCCCTTTCCTCAAAGAGCCTCATTTACTGGTATCAGGTCAAACATTTTCTGTAAAACAATGATTTTCTACAGATGTACAATGGTCCCCATCAGACAGGTTGTGAGTTTAAGAGATGTTGTTCGTGATTTCATAAGAGATCTAGAACAAATATCCCGGTCCCTCAACTTAACATAAAAAGTGGTAACCATGAGAGTTCAATTTTTCAAACCCCCCTTTCCAATGATTTTTCATTGATTTTATCCACCTTTTTTGCAAAATCGATGACAAAATTAGGGTTAAAAATACCCCGTATTTCAAGCTTTTCAATGACAAGATTTTCAGACACACCTTTTCAATGACTCTTATATTTTAACATATTAAGAACAAAACATACAAGAATCAACATTACTTTGTGTCTCCTGTACTCCCAGATGATCCTGTGTCTTTAATTGGGATTAATTACAATACCTGTATACTCATTTTAAATGAAAATGAAACAAAGAAACAAAGATAAGCATTCTCTTGAAGCGTTATGTACAAAAAAGACCGATCGACCATGACCAATTCTGTGAAATACCCCTTTTTAAAATTTCGCAGAGACGGATGCTCAGAATACCCCCTTTTTTCGTGATTTCACGGTCCCTGATGACAACAAAAAATATACCCCTTTTATGCGAAATTTGGAACTCTCATGGTTACCACTTTTTATGTTGAGTTGAGGGACCGGGCCAAATATCTGCAATTCTATACAAAAGCAGGGATTTTTTTTTTTTTTTTTTTTTTGTGTGACCTTCTGATTGGTCACAATAAATAACCAATCAAGTGAAGGTGGATATATTATTTTTGGTTAGGCTTAGACTCAATGTTATTAATAATGTAAAAAGTAATAACAGATTGGTTATGTTGACAAAACAGCATTGGGTTGAAAGTAAAAAATCGCCAGTTTTTGGTCACAAACGTGACCGAAGAATGGCCCTCAATAGATTTCTTACCTTGTATTTGGCTACAGAAATGTCTTAAAAGAGGGAAAAAGGTGATTTTGATTTGCTTATATTTCAATATAAAAAATAGGCTGAATTTCGTATTTGCTCCTATACAAAATTAGAATTTTCACAATTGTACCAAAGAATCATTTTTCAGAAATCCTTTCAGATGGGGATATTTTTGATGGAAAGCTTTACGTCAGGGCAAAAAATCAGTACTTTCGATTTTTTACGGACACCCGATATGTGAATTCTCTTGTTGCACCTTTAATCACATCACATTTGTGTATCTATGTCACACCATTTAGGACCTGCTTAAAATCATTTTGTCTGTAATAAATACCCCCCCCCCAATAAATGCCCATCTTTTTTAATACCAAGTAGTCCTAATAATACCCCAATTATGCTATACAGAAAATATTTGTGTTTCACCTGAGAGTGGCCCTCTTACTCTACTTGACAGAGTGGATAATCTATGCTATATATGTGTTAATCTGCAAGATTTGATTTGTCAATAAAATATATACATGAACGTACACAAACACACACAACAGACTACAATACTAAGGCCAGAGATCTTTGAAGTACATACATTTGCTATTTTGATTTATGAGCGCAAATGTGGAACATGGTCAAGATAGGGCAAAGTTCCTCAAAGAGCCTCATTTACTGGTATCAGGTCAAACATTTTCTGTAAAACAATGATTTTCTACAGATGTACAATGGTCCCCATCAGACAGGTTGTGAGTTTAAGAGATGTTGTTCGTGATTTCATAAGAGATCTAGAACAAATATCCCGGTCCCTCAACTTAACATAAAAAGTGGTAACCATGAGAGTTCAATTTTTCAAACCCCCCTTTCCAATGATTTTTCATTGATTTTATCCACCTTTTTTGCAAAATCGATGACAAAATTAGGGTTAAAAATACCCCGTATTTCAAGCTTTTCAATGACAAGATTTTCAGACACACCTTTTCAATGACTCTTATATTTTAACATATTAAGAACAAAACATACAAGAATCAACATTACTTTGTGTCTCCTGTACTCCCAGATGATCCTGTGTCTTTAATTGGGATTAATTACAATACCTGTATACTCATTTTAAATGAAAATGAAACAAAGAAACAAAGATAAGCATTCTCTTGAAGCGTTATGTACAAAAAAGACCGATCGACCATGACCAATTCTGTGAAATACCCCTTTTTAAAATTTCGCAGAGACGGATGCTCAGAATACCCCCTTTTTTCGTGATTTCACGGTCCCTGATGACAACAAAAAATATACCCCTTTTATGCGAAATTTGGAACTCTCATGGTTACCACTTTTTATGTTGAGTTGAGGGACCGGGCCAAATATCTGCAATTCTATACAAAAGCAGGGATTTTTTTTTTTTTTTTTTTTTTGTGTGACCTTCTGATTGGTCACAATAAATAACCAATCAAGTGAAGGTGGATATATTATTTTTGGTTAGGCTTAGACTCAATGTTATTAATAATGTAAAAAGTAATAACAGATTGGTTATGTTGACAAAACAGCATTGGGTTGAAAGTAAAAAATCGCCAGTTTTTGGTCACAAACGTGACCGAAGAATGGCCCTCAATAGATTTCTTACCTTGTATTTGGCTACAGAAATGTCTTAAAAGAGGGAAAAAAGGTGATTTTGATTTGCTTATATTTCAATATAAAAAATAGGCTGAATTTCGTATTTGCTCCTATACAAAATTAGAATTTTCACAATTGTACCAAAGAATCATTTTTCAGAAATCCTTTCAGATGGGGATATTTTTGATGGAAAGCTTTACGTCAGGGCAAAAAATCAGTACTTTCGATTTTTTACGGACACCCGATATGTGAATTCTCTTGTTGCACCTTTAATCACATCACATTTGTGTATCTATGTCACACCATTTAGGACCTGCTTAAAATCATTTTGTCTGTAATAAATACCCCCCCCCCAATAAATGCCCATCTTTTTTAATACCAAGTAGTCCTAATAATACCCCAATTATGCTATACAGAAAATATTTGTGTTTCACCTGAGAGTGGCCCTCTTACTCTACTTGACAGAGTGGATAATCTATGCTATATATGTGTTAATCTGCAAGATTTGATTTGTCAATAAAATATATACATGAACGTACACAAACACACACAACAGACTACAATACTAAGGCCAGAGATCTTTGAAGTACATACATTTGCTATTTTGATTTATGAGCGCAAATGTGGAACATGGTCAAGATAGGGCAAAGTTCCTCAAAGAGCCTCATTTACTGGTATCAGGTCAAACATTTTCTGTAAAACAATGATTTTCTACAGATGTACAATGGTCCCCAACAGACAGGTTGTGAGTTTAAGAGATGTTGTTCGTGATTTCATAAGAGATCTAGACCAAATATCCCGGTCCCTCAACTTAACATAAAAAGTGGTAACCATGAGAGTTCAATTTTTCAAACCCCCCTTTCCAATGATTTTTCATTGATTTTATCCCCCTTTTTTGCAAAATCGATGACAAAATTAGGGTTAAAAATACCCCGTATTTCAAGCTTTTCAATGACAAGATTTTCAGACACACCTTTTCAATGACTCTTATTTTTAACATATTAAGAACAAAACATACAAGAATCAACATTACTTTGTGTCTCCTGTACTCCCAGATGATCCTGTGTCTTTAATTGGGATTAACTACAATACCTGTATACTGATTTTAAATGAAAATGAAACAAAGATAAGCATTCTCTTGAAGCGTTATGTACAAAAAAGACCGATCGACCATGACCAATTCTGTGAAATACCCCTTTTTAAAATTTCGCAGAGACGGATGCTCAGAATACCCCCTTTTTTCGTGATTTCACGGTCCCTGATGACAACAAAAAATATACCCCTTTTATGCGAAATTTAGAACTCTCATGGTTACCACTTTTTATGTTGAGTTGAGGGACCGGGCCAAATATCTGCAATTCTATACAAAAGCAGGGATATTTACTTGAAAACAGTTACCTTCCTTGCACTTTACAAAACCACTTAACACTTAGGACAGCATTCAAGATCTGACTTGCGTTTGGTGCACATGGTGTGAAAGAATTATTTAATGTTAGATTATTCACTTATCTTTAGAGTAAAATAGTTTGCATTGTTCAAACTACCTCCTGTTTTTGTTTAGAGCTTTTTGAAACTGTAGGTTGGAGTGACAAAATGATACGCAAAATTTGAGTTTTTTGTCCAATTTCAGATTTCAAATGACCATAATTTGACAAAGGTATCCCCTAGAGAGATCATTTTTGTATCATTTTGTTCAGAAATGCAATAGCAAACATAGTAAGTTTGAACAGAATGCTCTTTAGTGAGAAAAATTATAATGCAAAATTTTACCCTACTCCTTAATTTTCTGCAGGCATGAAAAAAATATGCTTCATTTTTTCACATTTGGTGTTTTAGTTATATAGAATTGCACCTACTTATTTTTTATTTATAAGCTAAATAATTGCATTTCCATATTTTTCTATTCTCCCGCATTATCACTGCTTATCCCTTTACATGAGAGCATATTTGAGTGAGGTTTACAGATTAAGGTAATAGTAACAGTCTGGCCAGTATCTGAGATTATTATTATTATTTTAAGGCATGTGAAGTTTATTAAAAAAATTGGACTTTTCTAGAAAACATCTGGAAAGTTAAGGGCATGCACTGTTGGCCTATTAATTTATTTATAATCTATAGCCTTTCTCATGAATGCAACACCCACTGTGAGCTAGTAATATCTCAATTCCCTTGCACAGTTCAGTACCGTACCTCCATTCACCAGTGTATTTAGAAAATACACCACCTGGTTTTTGGGTATGATATTATGATATTCAGATCACACAAGGTCAGTTCATGTCAATGTATGTACAAGTACAACCGCTGAACTGTGTTCTTGGTGGATGAGAATATTGTAACTCATAGTGACTAGTTTCTCCCCAATAAAACACTTACTGGCTTATTATTTATCATTTTGATCAAATTTAAAACTCCCATTTAGAAAAATCATGAGCGTTGTCTTTTTTGGGGGGGAGGGGCTTTGGTCTATTTGGTTGAATGGATGCATCCCCGTACACCACCTGAACGACAGTGAATTATAGGAAGATGATGAGCTGTTACTAGCATAACATTTATTGACAGCTTGCAATAGCTATGCTATCATAATAGTAAATTCACTTTATTATTATCATTATAATAAAGCTTATGTAGGATTGAAATCAATCTTCTCCCAGATCCTGTCAAATGCTATGGAATGCAGATACCACTGGTTTGAATCCCACTCCAAGCTCTTTCAAACAAATACATCCAATAATCTTTATTTTTAAAACAGAATTGAAAAGCTTATAAATACATTCAATAATATTTACTTTAAAACAGTATTTGAAATGTATATAAATACAATTCAATAGTCTTTACTTTAAAGCGGCACTGGCACATTTTCAGAAAATATGAAATTGCTTCAATTTGCTCGCAAATGAATAGTCTAGGCCAATGGAAGAGAAATATATTACACCTAAAAATAACATACCTAAAAGCCGATAGGGTCATCTAGACATCTAGGTAATTTGCAGGCTAGCTTTTAAGTTAGCCGTAACTTTAATCAACAAATGTGTCTATTACATGAATATCATAGACTTTTACTCATTGATATTAAAACCACAAAGGTCACAGATCAGCAAACAAGGTGCATACTGTGAGAATCAACTTTGAGGTGTTTTCTTGTGTTACACGCTATTTCTGCGTCGTCTGCTGAATTAAAGTCGCCGGCGACATTAATTATAGAATCTTTCTGTTTACCCATGAGCACGCTGATTTGGGCTTAATAATTTCAGGTGAGGGCTAATGTATATAAAAAGCTTTACAACCATGCAAAAATATCAATTTTGAAAATCTAGAGGGCGCACTATTTTTCATATGTGCCAGTGTCTCTTTAAAACAGTATTTAAATGCTATATTTTAATACTCCTTACTTTAAAAACAGTATTTGAAATGTATATTAATACATTTCAATAGTCTTTACTTTAAAACAGTATTGAAATGCACATAAATACATTCCAATACTGTTTTAAAATAAAGGGAAACAAAATCTGCAAGTCTGGGGTTTAGAACATGGATGTTCAATACACAAAGGTATTGAAATA
>JAMKCH010029902.1:0-17873 GCA_023653785.1 Ophioderma brevispina | reverse complement strand
GGAATCACCAAATAGCAACTCTGACACCTCGCTTAACCAGCTCAGAAATTGCCTCTGAGACAAGAGGAATGATGCTGCTTGCAAAGCTGACTGATGGTTTTTGGAAACTGAATAGGAGGTTAAATCATAAAATGGAATTGACAGACCAAAATTCATTGTCACAAGAATAAAATCAGGGGCACCAATTTCGCGCCAAAATGCCGAATGATCTATTAGCATGGCTGAAACTTAATAGCACAACCACCATGTGCTCTATATACTCAGCATAATCAAAAACAACATCGGAGCCATAATATCAGAGACACTATCATATTAACTTGATTAGAGCTAATTAAATTAGTGGTGCTAGAAGCCTGGGTGAACTCTGGAACTGCCCCCGTCTGGTCGGACAGGATTCCTTCCAATGCGAATAGTTCCCACAAAAGAAAACAGGCACCTCTGCCGCCTTTAACGGATGTGAACGCCAAGAAAAAGGAGGGGCACGATTGCAGAAGTTGAGGGTCCCGGTAGTATCTGATCCTTTCTGAATCTCTTTGCAGCTTTGCTTGATGGCTTGCTTTGCTTGATTTTCTCCCGCACGGGATTCTGCCGCGGAATTCCTACTTCTCATCATTCTTCGTCATCAGCAAGCTCATTGGTCTCATACTCAGAGAAAACTGTCGCCAAACATATCGCTTTGGTCTGCCAATTTGATTAACTTCTGTCTGAAAGCCAAGCAACTTGCCAAGCCTTGGTCATCAGCTCCACAGATTCTCGGGATTAGCGAGAGCTTGATCTATCAAATCTGCTACTGATTGATGAACTCAAATGGTCGTTTATTTCCTTCCGCTTCAATTCGATTCAGCACTGACGCCAATTTCTTATGAACAGGCGTCCCCAAAGGCTTCAGATGCTCCGCCGCAAATTCTTCCTTAGTAGACTGCAATGATTGTGAAAAATTATTCACTAGCTCGGCCTGACTTTGCTTAAAAGTTTCAAGCAAAACAGCAATGTCTTCCTTCGTAGCTGCCGACATCTCCAGAAACAGAAAGAAAAACGAAGTCGAAGGAAAGCCACAAAAAATTAGGTGTGAACAGTTGGTGCAAAACCGATGTGAAGGACACAGCACGCTTTCAATTGCATACCAGACCCATTCATAAAGACGCACCGTGAAGATATTTAAATTATTCTAATCGCCGAGGCATCAACCGCATAAATGATAATATTCGCGTTTATACTATATATATATTGCATGCAGTTCCGTAGGCTACGATTGATGTAAACTGGTACAAAAGAGGGGGCAGGGTGGGATGGACATGTGGGTGATCTCTTGCGACATTGGTGAACCTCATGTGACCTTTGACCTCATGTCAGTCAAATGTAACCCTTTCCGACACAGATGGTGTACAAGTTATCTGGCGTTCCATTAGGTGTATAATGATTTGAACTTGTCAGAAGAAGCAGATTTAAAGAGTTTTTCCATGAGTAGACGTTGAGCATATTTCGGGCGAATTACCTATGCAAAATGAGCTAATTATAATATGCAAAAATCTGCGTAATCCAACTATATTTTTGCAACAGTTTTTCGATATGCAAATTTTCCACTGCCTGCAAACCCATTATGGTGCGCATCTTCTTTGCATTGCAAAAATTTGTGATACATGAGCTGAAGGAATGCAAATGAGCACTAATTAAAATTGCATAATTGCTGTATCGCTTAAACAATACAGAGGGATATGCAAATTCCTTTACTATATGAAAAAGACATGCCATTACATCCTGTGTGTGAATCATAGGAGGGGGAAGGCTGTGGTGTAGGGGGAGGAAAGGCTGGGGTGTGGGGAGGAGAAGGGTGGGGTGTTGGGGAGGGGGAAAGGAAAGGGAACATAACGCCAGCCCGTGGGGTGTTTAGGAGGAAGTTGGGGTGTTGGGGAAGGTTGGGTGGTTGGGTGTGGAGTGCATTGGAGTGGTAGTGAGGGGTCAGTGGTGGGGGCATCGGGGAGGGGAAAGAGGAAAAGGTAAGGTGCATTGGGGATGGGGTGATAGATCGTTGGGGGAGGTTGCATCGGGGAGGGGGGGGTGGTAGGGTGATCTTTGTGACCTCATGTTCCCCTTTGGTGCCATTCATGGGGACCCGGCCGGTCCCTCCCGCGCCCTGCAATCAGGCAGGAGCGGGTAGGTGCATCAGGGTAGGGGATGGGTGGTGGAATTGACGTCATGTGCCCTTTGGTGACCTCATGTGACTTGGTGACCCCATGTGACCTTGGTGACCCCATGTTGACCTTGGTGACCCATGCGAACTCGGTGACCCCATGTGACCTTGTGACCCAGGTGACCTTGGTGAACCCAGGTGACCTTGGTGAACCCAGTGGGACCTTGGTGATCCCATGTGATCTCATGTGACCTCGGTGAGCGCATGTGACCTCGGTGATCCATGTGACCTCAGTGACCCTGTCATGGGGAAGGGGAGGAAGGGAGGAAGGGTGGGGTGTTGTGGGAAAGGGTGGGGAGGGGAAGTGAAGGGTGGGTGTTTTATAGGAGGGAACAGGGTGGGGTTGGGGGAAGTTAGGGTGTTGGGAGGTGGAGGCGTCGTAGGGGTTGAGTGCATCAGTGAGGGGTGGGTGCGTCGGGAGGGGTCGGGTGCTGGCGGTGAGGGGTCGGTCGGGTTGCATCGGGGAAGGGGAAGGGGTTAATAAGGTGCATTGGGGAGGGGCCCATGGTGATAGTTGGGAGGGGGGCGTGGGGACGATAGTTGGGGGGAGGGTGCGTGGTAGATAGTTGGGGGGGAGGGTGCGTGGTGTGGTAGATAGTTGGGGAGGGTGCATTCGGGGGGGGGTGGTGATCTGTGTGACCGCATGTGACCTCTTTGGGAACCTCATGTCACTTTGGTGCCATCATTGGGGAGGGGTCGGGTGCATCAGGCAGGAGCGTGGAGGGTGCATCAGGTAGAAATGGGGGATTGACCATGTGACCATGTGGCCTCATGTGACCTTAGTGACCCCATTGACTTGGTGACCCAATGTCCTGTGATGCCATGTGACCTTGGTTGACCCCATGTGACCTTGGTGACCATCTGACCCTTGGTGACCCCATGTGACCTTGGTGAAACCCAGTGAACCTTGGTGACCTCATGTGACCTTGGTGTGACCCCAGTGACTTGGTTGACCCCATGTGACCTCGGTGACCCCTTTGACCTCCGTGCCCATGAACCTCAGTGATCCATGAACCTCAGTGATCCCATTGAACCTCAGTGACCCCAGTATTGGGGAAGGCTGGGGTGTTGTTAGGGAAGGAGGAAGGGGAGTTACAGGGTGAGGTGTTGGGGAAAGGGTGGGGTGTTGGGGAGGGGGAAGGGTGGGGATGGGAAGTGAAGGGTGGAGTGTTTAGGAGGGGGGGAACAGAGTGGTGTTTTGGGAGAAGGTTAGGGTTGTTGGGAGGTGGTGGAGGCGTCGGGGAGGGGTTGGTGCTTCGGTTGAGCGGTCAGGGTGGGTTGCATCGGGGAGGGGGAAGGGTAAGGTGCATTTGGGAGGGGAGGGGTGGAGGTGATCTTTGTGGCTTCATGTGACCTTGGTGACCTCATGTCACCTTTGGTGCCATTCATTGGGGAGGGGTCGGTGCATCATGGCCGGAGCGGGGAGGGAAGCTATTTTTTATGAGCAAAAATTTAGCTTTAAAATAACAAGCTTTAATAGGCACCTGCAGCATTGATGCTCTGGTTTACTCCTGGTTACCTAAGGAATAATTTGAGATACATACATTAGAATTAAAAGCAGTTTAACATTTGACCCCCATAGTAACTTTACCCCTCTTGCAGGTCCCGTGCAGCATATTTATTTACGTGTCCACCCTGGGGTTGTTTATTTGATCCATCTAAACTATTTGACATGCATAAATTTTTTATAGCATTGCGATGCAGGTTGACTTTGCCTGCCCCCTAGGTATTATGTGTAGTCTGTCTAGCAAGGATTAGACTCTTAACGGCTGTAAAGGTTAATGACCTGACGCTAATAGCTTGTCCCCCAGAGCAGAACCCCAGATTTGCTCGATATACACTTAGACCGGGGTCACACGAGGCTTTTTTCGTAGTTGACTCAATTAGTACTACAGAGTACACAATAAAGGCTCTTGTGTGTGACCGCTTAAGACGACATGTCGTTGTTGTACAATATTTAACTGTCGTAATCAACTTAACGATGATATTTCAGTAGTTGGACGCTTTTCTACAATGGTACTGTCGTAATTTACTGGCTAAAATCGCTGTGTGACCGCATTTGTAGTTTACTACCATGCTTGCGCAATGAACCGTGTTGTTGACCTCATGATTGTGTGTCCAGAAATGTCTACGACATGATTAAAATAATCTCACCGTGTGACCGGATGGACCGGCGTATAATTAATTCAGTAGTTACCACATTAAGAATATTACGACACAACAACGAAATATTGCTCGTGTGACCGCGGTCATAGACTTTTTCCATTCAATATTGAAAGGGAATGTTGAAGGGTCCCAAAATGTCTGGGTAGTTTGGTACTTTCCCTCAATTTTATTACAGAATTAGAATTAGATTTCTAAAGTCATTTTGTGAATGGGTCAGCATTATAGCTTTCAGATTTGGGTCTTTAAGCAGGAATGCGCAGGCCGTTTTCTTGAGTGTTATTCAAGGCACGTCTGCCGCGTTAACAAAAACAAATCTGAATTTCATCGAGAGTGAGTATGTTTCCACTTCTAATACATTCCTTGGGCACAAAAAGTCTACATATTCACTCACATTAAAGAGGCAGTAGTGAAGACACCTGCTGTGTGGAAAAAAAAGCAGTGACTGTTCAAATGAGGGAGAAAATAATTAGTATTCTAGTCGTGGTTAAATGTTATTTTGCTGAACATTAGGTAGTATAGGAAGTTGATTTATAGGACGGGTTTAATGGAGAGGGGAAAAACATTAGTTTAAGAGCGATTATTAGGCAATAAAAAAAAGAAAGTATGTCTGGCTTCCAACAGGGCAAAAACACTAAGTTGCTATGTGATTTTTTTAGGACGAAAAAAAGTTGCACTACACAAAAATCTTTCGTTATGCAATTTTAGACTCTTCTGCTCTGAACCAAATCTTTCTTTGATCTAGTTAAAAAAAAAAATAAATCTCTTGGAAAAAACCTTAAAAAATACAGAAATGTGATTGTTTACATCTATGTGTGCTAGGGGGCTATGTCAAGCACTATTTTTGTTCTTAGTCTTGGAAGGTGTGCCACTTGTCAGATAAAAACTATGCAAAAAATTTACGTTCCTCCGGACGTCTTCCATTGGGTCCACTGTACATGAATTCAAGGAGGTGGGTTTTGTTAAAAAGTGATGTCTTGTCCTGATTTGTTCGCAAATTTACCAAGAGGTACCTTATAAGATAAGCAAATTAATTTGCCAAGAAATTGTAACTCAGATCTTTACATTCAGAGATTTACTGAGCACCATTATTAACTCAAAAAATTTTCTGTGAAATGTCCGCAAAAGGTATTTTTGTGATGTTGTGCAATTGAGATAGAATTGGAATTAAAAATTTCAAGGTCGTATACTTCGTCAAAGATACTTCAGGTACCAATGTTCAAAATGCAGAGCGTCTGACTCATTAGAAGTGCTGATCACAAAAACCACTTAACCAAAGCATACCACATTAACTTTAACCTTCTAACATATTTTAAGGCATTTGCATGCAAAAATTATATAGTTTTGATATATTTATTCCCTTACTATGGAATAGCATAATAAATTTATTTTTGTATTAAATTTGATATTTTAGGCTAAATGTCCCACACAATGTTAATTGATGGGTAAGCTAATTTAAAGATTTTGACAGTTATTGGTGGGGTGGTTAATCGTATCACGTTTTGTAAGGTGTATAGTTGCTGCCTACAGGGGATGATGCGCATATAAACAGAATGGATTGGTACTTTGATTTGTAATTTGATTTGTATTCAGTATTGAGAAGAAGAAAATGGCAAGATCATTGTGGCATTTCCGGAATAATGGAATTTCCAGGGTTTGCAGAAGATAAATAACTGGGACCCTGTTGGCCATGGTCAGACATAGACTGGGTTATTTTGCCAGTATACTAGGTCATGTGTATGCTAAATTATGAATTAACTTCTCAATCAGAGGAAATATGACAGTCTTCTGTGACAATTCAAACAATATGAGCCTGATGAATTTGAATGTTGTGACACGCATGGGAGTTGGAATATTGGATTATATGCATGTAAAAATTGAGAAGTTGGTCGATATCACCAAGAATAGCTCACCTCTCTTGTGATTTAACCTACTTGAGTTAAATAGTTTTTAACATGTACATGATATATATTTAGGAAACTGGTTGGTGTTGAGATTTTGATTTAATTTAATAATATGTTAAAAGTGACAATTCTAGTAGTGTACTGTTGAACAAGGGTGTTATGTGATCCTTTAAATTTCAAATGAGTTCATTTGACTACGGGCCAGATTTTAAAGTGAATATGCAAGTCTAACAAATTATGACTGTGGTGATTTTAATCCCAAAAAGTCGTTACATCGGTATTCATAATATTTTTAAAACTGTACACAATGGCTCTTTATCAGGGGGGAAAAGTTATTAAAAAGTTTGAATCCCCTTTTCAAAGGAAAATGGTTAGCCTATGTACATCAAAGGCAAATCTTAAGATTTTACTTTTGTTTCTTTGATTCATCAGACCAAGTACCAGGCCTGCAGCAGTACAAGTTACCTGGGACTCGGCTACCCTACAAGCCAAACGCTGGTAAGTGGGTAGTGCTTGCATGCCATGTGATATTAAGAAATAACACACAGAAGATTTTGGACTTTGGTATGAATATAACCGTCCATATGAAGCCATTGTGGACCGAGCCGAGTTATCTGTCTTTATGGCAATCCCAGGGTCCCGGTACATTTGCATGTTGTGTGAATTTACAGTTTCCACTTGACTGGCTGGAGCCTGAAGTATTCATTTCATCCAATTATTCAGTAAAATTGATACTGTGGGCCACTCGCCAATCTCCAACAATTGGGAGTTTTATTACTCTGCAGTTTGTGCCTTTAATAAAGTTCATAAAATGAATATTAATTTCATATAAATATTAATTTGAGTTGGACTAATTTGGTGTCATTGGTATTATATGTGACGTGTTGTCTTCTCTTCTGTATCAAAATCAGGTGTGGATTTGGGCAGGAGCTGGAATTTGAGTCATTGTAAACTATCAAACGAGAAGCTTCTGCTTGTTGCCATGCTTTTTGTTTCATCTCAATCATTGCTAACTGAATTTATGGAATTCTGAAATTTGACTTTCCAAAATGTTCAAAATGAGAAAAATCCCCCAAGAAATAAAGAAAATAATCAAAAAATATATAAGAAAGGTCTGTCAAAAATATCTTTTACCAATGGAATTTTACTTTCAAATTTTCACAGCATGTTTTTAACATAGCTAGATCCCAAATTGTTGAAATATCAGTTTTGACAAACAATCACCCTTCACCTGTTTTTGGCTTCTGCATTTAGAACCTTGCCCAATTCTGCTTGGTTTGGATTACACGTCACATATTATAAATGTATGTGTAATTTACTTCGATTTAAGTGAAGCTTGGAAATATTCCATGCTGCTTATTATTTTTTTGGGGGGGGGGGGAACAAACGAAATGATTCCTATTTAATTCTGTAACATTCAAACATTCAGTTAAACATGCCTGAAATCGTGAGGCTTTCAAGCTCCTTCAGCCTCATAAGAATCCTTATTTTTATGGTTTCAAGTGAGAAATTCCATTCCAAACAAACGATGCAAATGTTTCTCTAATGCTACAAAACGGCTGTTGCAGGTGTCGACAGAATACTTGAGTGGCCAAGGCTCCTCTGAAGCTAATGGATATGGTCGCATCATCAAACTCGGTCAGCTTTCTCATAACCCAGTATTCCCCGAGTGCAAACTGCGTAGATCTGCTCTGATCTACATAGATTAAAGGTGCATTAGGAGATGGATGAGGAGTAGGAGTTATCATCCAGTTTGAAGTGCTCATCGTTTCATTGAATTACAAGTCCGCTGAATGTTATTAACCCATTGGGTGCTGTAGTCGACTATAGTTGCCCAGAGGTGACAACTATTGCATTTTCAAAAAAAAAATGTCTGTAAGGCGACAAAAAAAACCCCGTTTTACGGTGCGACGGGACCTTTCGAGTAGGGTCAGTTGGTCGGTCAATTTTTTTATGGCAGTTCAAAAGTGGGCCGGAATAGCTCAAAAATCTGAAAAATCAAGAGGAAAAAAAATGAAATTTTTACAAATTTTCTATAAAAAAATAGCCGAAATTGATACATTTGGGCTAAAAAAACAGGATGATTTTTACAATGATTGGGGGAAAAAATCTGCAAAACTGAAAAATCGGGGTCAGTCGGGCCCGTAAAACGGGGTTTTTTTTGTCGCCCAATATACATCTTCATGATCATATCAGGGTTTCCTCCTTTTCCTGTAAGGCCATGTTTTTTCTAAAATTGGGCAAACATTAATTCAAAGAAAATTTCTTGGTTACCCCAGAGAAAATAAAAAAAATTGTGGAGGATGGTGATGTTAGGCAACATAGAAGGAGGTCAGGTTGCCATGTTTTAGGGATTTCAATACACCAGATTTCATTTCAGCTATTGTTTGAGATTGATTTGAATTCCACCTGGTTTTAGCTACCCAAGAGACAACATAAACCATGTACACACCTTTGGTGAATCTATGTTGAAATGGTATAAATTCTTGTGACAACCACAATTATGAGGTGCTTAAAGGCACTATCAGTATTTACATGAAAGTGTAAATATGTGATATTAAGGGAGTAGCTTAAAGTGAGGATCAGTCTGAAGAATCTTGTAAGGTATGGATGAAAAATTGACAAAAAAGAAATAAGCAGTGCTGAAAACATGAATATTAGACAATGGTGTGTGTAATCAAGGTCCATTCGACGTAGCCCATGACTAAGATATATTTTTATTCTCTTGAGGTTGGTTTTGTTTTTTCACCTGAAGGGTTTATACAGGTAACTAATAATTGTTACAAAAATTAAAACAAAATCATGATTCTGTTGAGTGCTTTGATATTTAGCAAATCACTGATGTGCCTTGAATTCTATTAGTACTGCAATATGATGATAAATTATATATAGGAAGTAAATTTCATGTTTTGCACCTCCAACTTAACCTTTTCTGACCTGTTCTAATTGGCTAATTCCATCAATCAAACCCTATGAATATCCAATCAGATGGGATTCTTAGTGCCTGTTAACTACATGCACTATATAGTTGGCACTACCTGCCTAATATTGGCATCTAACAATATTTGATTGGTCAATTGGAAGCTAATATCATGTCCAGAGCAAAATCAGAGAGACTGTAAAGAATGGTTGTTATTGTTAACACAGAACGCATATCGAAGCACTATTATGGTTACTGTGGGCTATCTCACATTCTGTCCTGTAAGAGCCATTAGATGTATCCATGCATGGTAGTGCCAAGGGGTGAAGGAAATGGAGGAATCAGAGGAGAAATGAGTGATCCAATATGCACATTTTTTTTAACAATGGTCAGTGCTCCTTTAAGTGGAAAATAATGAAATGGAAATCAAGGGCAAATTCAGCTTGTGAAAAACAACCGCTCAGACATGTAGTCTACATTACATCATATCAGATCACACTGGAAATTAACCTGGGCTTTGATGTAGCGGCTCAGCGACTCCTGTGATCTGTTGTCGTAAGCTTTTCGTTAACCTTTGGGTATATGTTTTTGTTAGTTTGTTTTCAACCTTTAGGATGCCCTGTAACAGTATCGTCAAAAGATCGAAGATGGGAAAAGTGGTTTATATTAATGTTTGGAAAGTAATGTGGGTCCTTTCAATCTCTTTTCAGAGATCGTTTTCAGACAATCCTTAGTTCTTTATTTTAATTTTATGGATCGTACATTACTAGTACACGTTAGTTGTGCAGTTCTTACAACATTTGATCAAAGCAACTTAACTATTCTACTGCCACTACAAATCAGAGAATTAAATAACCAGATGCAACAGTACAACTTAAGGCAGCAGTGTAGATAGCTTCCGATAGCAGTAACAAATGTACTCATATGGGACGTTGTTGTAACAGCTCCTTATTTCACAACCTGGGTATAGAGAGCCAAAGCAAGGCTTAGAAGAAAGTGCCTTACACCAACACATTGGTGACAGCAGGACTCGAACCCACAAGCTTCAGATCAAGAGTCATTCGTCTATCCACTGGATGATACACACCCTTATATTTAATTCTTGGTCATTCAAAGGAGGATAGATTTGTGAATCTCTCTTCTTTGCGCCCTGGCCCCCGCAGTTTGCTCCTTTTTGTGTCCCCTGCCCTAAGGCAGGAAGCACATAGGATCACTTTTCCCCTGTTGTTGTTTGGTCCTGTTGTTGATGATCTGTTTTGATTTCTGTTTGAAAAAGGGTTAACAATTTGCTGTAAGATCCACATACTTTGATGGATTTAACCCCAACTTGGTTCACGGGTGCAACATTGCATCCCCCATTGTTGAATGAGGTCAACGGTCACATGCCAAGGTCAAAGGTCATGTGAGGTCAAGTTGTAAAATAGCTGAAATGTAAAATGACCTCATAAGAAAAGTTGAAGTTCAATGAACCAAACTTGAATCATAGGTGCAAACATGGATCCCTTTACCCCCCCCCCCTTTGTTGATCGGTCAAATGTACATGCCAATGTCAAAGGTCATGGTGAGGTCAGTTTAAAATAGCTGAAAATGTAAAATTGACCTCATATGAAAAGTGAAGTTCAATTGGAACCAACTTGAATCATTGTGCAACATGGGATCCCTCCATTTGTTGATGAGTCAAAGGTCCCATACCACGTCAAAGTCCACATACCAGGCAAAGGCCGATGTGAGGTCAAGTTTGTAAAATGGGCCTGAAAATGTAAAATTGACCTCATTTGAAAAGTTGAAGTTCAATTGGAACCAAACTGATCATAGGTGCAACCTGGGATCTCTCATTTGTTGATGAGGTTAACGTTCACATAGCAAGGTCAAAGGTCATGTAGGCCTATCATTCACTAACCGCAAAGGCAGGCGACCCAGCGGCCCGATGACCGTGTATTTTTGTTTTTTTTTTTTTTGCATAAATTCAGTTTTAATAATAATTCTTAAAAAATTTTTTGAAAAACGCTACCCCCAGGTAAATGCTAAACCGCATTGGAGTGATTCAGGAAAAAAAAATTAAAATAAAAACCCAAAAGAAAACCTAAAAAATCAAAAAAACTAAAAAATTATTTTAAACAAATAAAATATGGAAAACATGAAACAAAAGGAATAATTTAAAGGTGCAACGAGATATGTCACATACCAGGTGTCCCTAAAAAAATTGACAGTACTGAGTTTTTTGCCCTGATTAAGCTTTCCATCAAAAACCCTCCTCCCCCTCTGAAATGATTAAGCTGAGAAATGCTGTGCTTTGGTAGCAAAATTGGTGATTTTTAATAGTCTATATAAAATTACTATTATGACACAAAATTTGGGTGGCCTCCAAATCTCTCGTTGCACCTTAAGCCAAATTCCTGCAAAAGAAAATTTGATGAATAAACATGCTTGTTTGACAGCAATTAAAATGTTTTTTTCCAATATCTCATTAAACAACAAGGCCATTACAGCCAACCTAATTACTCCACCTAGCCCACGGCAGCATCACCATTCGTATTACCCTCCTCCTCACAGTTGTATCGGCTCCAACCGCCAATGTATTTTCGCCGCATGTTCTCATACCCACCCCCTAGAGATTGGTGGTACCACCATACGGAATGGCTTAAAGAAGGCAGAGGCTGCACAAGTATGCGTATCTCTTTGAAGGAATGACTGTACAACCTGTAAGTGGCTGGAGATGCCCATTTTGCCCCAGTAGGGGTGTGTTCTTGCCTGTATTGTGATCGGGACTCGTACAAGAAATCAAGCACGGTGATAGGTGTTTTGCCTTTGGCAGAGAATTTGGCTCCATCCAGAAAATGATGCGGGCAGAATCTCACACCACACAGCTGTTTTCATTTGGTATATCAACTGATATGTGTACATGGCATGGTGTTGATATAAGAATTTAAAAATACGATATTAAACCAATCATTTAGCACTGAACTGATTTCCTCCTTTGACCCCCATGTTGACCTGAAATATATGCATTCTTCTTCTGAGAAGTGAACTCCCCAAATACATTTTAGCACCCCTAAAAGAGAAAATGACTCGACCGGGACCCCAGGTCACAACCTGTCGACCATGACTCTTCCTCATTTCCGTTTTTGGGGGTGGCCGCCAAAACAAAACGGACGCGTTTACATCGCGCTGCTCTGTGTTAGCAGCCAAAATTATCTGAGATATTTGATACGGATGCTGTTGTCGTCTCAATCGAATATCCTACTACTATACCATACTATCTGGATTATACTGGATTATATACTGGATTTATAATGCTCTATTGGACGGAATAAACGCGACTTTTACAAACAACCCGTCGGAGATTTTTAATTGTGTATCCTTTTTTACCGCCGATGCGGTCATCTGATCTGTGTAGCGGGTAAAAAAGGTAAACAAGGCAGCCATTGCCGCCCGTGTTGCGTGTTTTGGTGGGCCTGTGCTTCTTGTGAACCTGTTTCTGTTTCTTGTAGTTGTCATAACTATCAATAAAACAGTTCTAGATTGGGTGAGTGTGTCTATTATTTTATTCTTATCTTGTTGTATTTTTTTAATAAAATATTTGAAAACTGACTTTGGAAAATTCTTTACCGTGTGTGACTTTGTTAACCCCGCGACGGATATCTTTGTCTCCGCGTTGGCGGGTCCTTGTTTTAACGCGCGCTCGCCTTTGTTTTTCTTGTTCGTTTTCCGTTCCGACACCGCTCCCATTTGGCTCGCTTCAACAAACCCCACACCCCACGCCGCCCCCGTGACCCGCTTTCTCTCCGTGCTTTCAATTAACGGGTCTTTGATTGCTTCCGTCTGTCGCTCGCGTTTGGTGCTTTTTCCTTTGCGGTGGCCTTAAAGTTTTCAATGGTTCGCCATTGAACTGTTTGCCTGTCTATGTTTCGCTTAGGAACAAGGGGGGGGGTATTCGGGCCCCGGTCCGAGTTCTTCAACGGCATCGCCGCTGCTTTGGGGCACCTGAGGTGTTGTAGCTTCGGCTACTTCATGGCCGGGTTAGTAGGGCTTTTCTCTCTCGGGAGTTCCGGCCCGTCGACCTCGCTACCGGCCGCCGTGGCTCCGCCTGGTCTAGCCCTAGGTGCTTCTCCGGTGGGCAGTCTATCGGCGGTCTGCTCTGCCTTTTCCCACGCCTAGCCTGCACCGATAAAGCACGAGCTAATCAGGCGAGCCAGCGCAGGCAGCGTGCTAGCCAGGAAAGCCCCCGAGGGAGCCGGGCGACTAGCATGATGCCCTGCTCTTGGTGTCTTACTTGGCCCCGCTTCGGGGTTTATAGGCCTCATGCCTATGTTTGGTCTGGCGTGGCCCCTCCAGGGGGCTTCACTGGGCCGGCTCAGGCCTGTGGGGATTGCTCTATGTTCCTTCTCCCTTGGCCTATACCCCTTTGGGGAGCCTGATCATTGCGCCTTGGCTTTCTTTTCCTGGCCCTCTGTCCTCACTTTTGGGCGGGCGCGCGACCTCGCCTACCTGCCGGCTGGTGCCCTCGGGCCTAG
This sequence comes from Ophioderma brevispina, assembly GCA_023653785.1. Taxonomy (NCBI): domain Eukaryota; kingdom Metazoa; phylum Echinodermata; class Ophiuroidea; order Amphilepidida; family Ophiodermatidae; genus Ophioderma; species Ophioderma brevispina. The sequence continues at coordinate 4,181 of JAMKCH010029902.1, read as the reverse complement.
CCTGGCTCTTCCGGTCTCGTCTTTGTCATTCCAGTTTGCGCGATGCTCGGGTTGCCTCATTGGGGCTTGGCTCGCCACCCAGGTGGATTCCCTCGCCCCCTCTGGGGCTCTGTTCGTCCTGCTCACGCCTGCTGGGTGGTTTGTCTCTGTTTGCCTACCTTAACCCGCTCTCCAGGCTAACGCCTAGCCCTTGAGGTCTTTCGACTTCGCCTGAACTCCGCCTACTGTTGGGTCGGCGTCTTGACCGCGGATCCCTTCTCCCGTTGTTCGGGAGTTTGGGGCCTGGCTTGACCTTCTCGCACATTCCTTCCTTCGGCTCCCAGCGACTTGCCCCCTCTTTGGGGCTCGTCGTACGGTTTTGGCGTCGGGCCTTTGTTCCGGCCTATAGCTTGGGGCTCGTCCGGGGGGGCCTAGCGTTGGGGCTCGTCTCGGCCTATCGCGGTTTTCCTCGTGCTTCAGGGCCCGGGGTGTGCTCCGATTCGTCGGGGTCTGTCTTAGGGGTTCCCCCTCCTGCTTCCAGGCGGTTTTCCCAGGCTTCCGTTGTTCGATCTCTACACTTGGCGGGTTTTCTTTGCCACGCCTTCTGTTCAACTGTGGGCCTGCCTAAGGGATTCCCCTCGACGGGGTACTCCCTTGTTTGGTGGGTTCGCCGAACTTGCCTTCACTGGCGGTTTTCACAGTTGTTCCTGGCAGTTAGCTTGGTCTTGTCTTCCCGCGGTGGGGGGGCGACTGGATCTTGTGGCTTTCCCCTTATACCCTTGGGGTCCTGGGGCACGTTCGGTTGGCTCATGGCTCCTGTCTTTACGACCTGGTAGCTCTTGACATGGTGGTCTGGCCCACTCCGACTGGGGATTTTTTATCCCCTTGGAGTCTGTCTGTGACTTGATCTTTTTAGTCGTTTGGGAGCTTCCCTTCTTCTCGCTCCTGTCGGGAATTCTCTGGGGGCGTACACCCCCGTTGTGAGTCATTCTTCCATGTCTACGTCTCAGAGTTTGTTGGCGAGATTGGTTGTCTCCTTTTTCTCACCGCCTCCTCGAGCCGTTGTGATCCTTATTTCGGTAATCTCGCCGCGTTCGGAGTAGGCACGCCGTCCCCTTTTCTCTCTTCACTCTCTTCTCCTCGTGAGATTTTGTGTCGGAATCCGCTCTGCTGTCCACGGGCCTCTTCTTGGTGTGCATCCTTTTGGCCCGTCAGCCTGTGTTTCGGCTAAGTGGCTTCTTGTTTGGCCTCTCGATACCGTTCTGTCGTTGGGTCCAGAAGTTCCGCTTGTTAGGTTCAGTCTGTCCATTTTTCTACGACTTTTGTCAGCCGCCGTGCTCTTCTGCTGACAGTCGGCCACTGGTTTGCTTTCACTCGGGGGCTTTCCCGCTAGCCGTTAGTGAGCTCTCGACTCGGGTCGCTTGCGGGGCTCGACTCGTGTTTCTGTAGAGCTAGCCTCTGGGTTCTCCGCCTCTGGTAGACTTCTTCGGTGGTTTAGCCCCACTTTGCCTACTTTTTGGGCCAGGTTTGACCCGATCTGGGGGAGTGCTAGTTTAATTATTAATCTCGCATTTGACTGCTCTTTTTTTTCGGTTGGCCTGGGTGCTGGTGCCGGGCGGGCTCCGGTTTTTTTCGGAGGTCTTGCCTCGTTCTTTCCGGGCTAATTTTGCCCGGTGGTTCTGTTACCTCCGAGTCGAGGCCTGAATCGTCCGTCTCCTGGCTTGAACAAGCCTGAGGTGGGACTTTTTCGCTTATCTTGAGGTTTTGTTAGCTGTCTCCGAGTGTCCGTTGTTTGGATCTTTCGGTCGACTAGCTCAGACTCCCACAGTTAAGGTTGTGTGGTTCGTCCTTCGGTGAGGTTGGCTCGTTCCATTGAATCCTGTAAGGCGTCTGTTCCAGTGACCCGAAAGCTAAGCTCCCTCTTGGGATCCTGATTTTTGTCGGGCGAGTCTGTTTGGCGAAGCCCCCTAATTATCCGGTGGGTGCGGCGTCGCTCTAGTCCACTCTCCTTTATTACTCCTTTCGGGTCCCCTTCCCTGCTGAATTAAGCTCATATATTTCTTCTTCTTGAGCTTCCTCCGGGTCGGGGTTGGACTTATCTCTCAGCCCCTCACCGGGGCGGGCCTTTTGCCATTCATCAGTCGTCTCAACCCTTTATCTCTCCTGGTCACTCCCCCGTTGGGGTTTCATCTGTGTGGTTTCCTGAGCGGTCCCCCTCTCAGGTGCCGCTCCGTTTTCCTGGATCCCGCCTCTGCCGCGCGGGTCTTCTGGCCTTTTTTCTAGGGCCTACGTCGCATCCCAGCTCCTTCAGAGTTCTTCCTCTTGCCTATTCCTTAGGCTTGTTTTTTTTCTGCGGGATTCTCGGCGCTGCTCTTCTCCAAAAAACTGTGGCTAGGTCATTTAAACACATTGTAAAGTCTATGTCTGTTACTCACCCTTGTGTACTCACTGGCTAGGTGAGTCTTTGCTTCTTGACTTTTGGACTCTAGGGATTCCATGTGTTTTTGTGCTATGGCGCTTTGATTCACCTTGACTGCATCCTATCGCCTCTCTCTCTGAGATCTCATGCTCCACCTCCGACTCAGGTGCTAGTTGGGTGTTGATTGAAATTATTCATTCACCGGTGGTTAATTGCGCTATATTTGCAGTCACATTGTTGTACCAGGAAATCAGTTCCGTGTAATGAGTTATTCAAAACCACATTAGTTTTATAACCTATAACTGCAAGCCTGATTTCCTTTCCAATTTTTACTCCCGCTTCAGGCCCGCCCCACAGCATGATATGGGAATGTGTGCGTCGTGTGGGCTATGGGTCCCAAATCGTAATTTGGGAAGAGTCATGGTCGACCGGCCGGTGTGACCTGGGGTCACTGGTAGAGTCCATTTTCTCTTTTAGGGGTGCTAAAATGGTATTTTGGGGCATTTCAATTCTCAGAAGGGAAATGCCTATATTTCAGTCAACCTTGGAGGAAATCAGGCTTCAGTTAATGATTTATAAAACATAATGTGTTTTTGAATAATATGTGCCATATGGTGGTTGGAGACAATAAGCCCTTTCGTAATTCCTTACTACGCATGTCCGACTTTTTGGCTATAGAGTAAAACCCACTTTCGGTAGTGCGCGCGATCCTGTACAACGTGAATGGCATCCTGCCTTCATAGTTTCATGATTTTAGGTGCAATGGCACAGCTCTATGTCACCGTGATGTGAAAAAACCACTTGGCAAGCTTGTGCGAGGAATTTTAGAATGCGGTATGGTTTACAATTGCATATTTGCTCAAAATCAAGTTTTTGGCATGATTTTATAAATCTTGCTCTGCCCTGCCCAATGCTTTTCGCGATACTCATTCTGAACTGGGTCATTTGCCACATTGATCAGTCCGCACTTTGACTGCGGCATCGCTATTTATCAACTCGAAAAGGGCTTATACTTTTTCTCAGATACATTTTAGGGGAGTCGGACGTGCCATTCTAACAGCAACGGATAATTCAAATCGGTATCAATATCAAGCTTGAACTGAGTGCTAGTCCTTTTCAAAGACTTAACAGTACGCTCTTAGGGCTCTTATGCATATCCGATTGGTACAGAGAAAGACTTGACTAAAAGTTATCCTGGACTTGGATATTTGTCAATGATTTGTCGTTTATTATAAAATTAGCACTGTTTTGCAGCAGGGGTAATCCACTAACTTTGTGATTTTGAGTTAATATATTGTTTATACTAATATTATCATGATAATTAGTTCACTAAGATTGATTGAATGAAGGTTAATGAGGTGATACTACTGCAGTAAAAATGCATTCAGTATTCATAATTACTGTTTATGAAATCCGCAAATGCCCAATTTGAGTCAGGCTGTGTCCTGCTTGATTTGTCAATGCAGAACCTTGCTCTATTTAATCAATGAACAAAAAGTAAAGCGCAATAGCTGGCCTCTATTTTTCACAAAATCTCTACAAGCTTCCTGGAAGATCAACTTTTCATTACTATGGCCACTCACCCACATTATGATTTTACCATAGGTAGTAAGTATGACTAGCACAAACCCTCCGCAATCGGAATATTATCTTGTTCGTACTTAGTCATCGAGAGATTTTGAGGCAACCCAATATTGTGTGTCATAATACTCATTTCATATATATTAGACAGTCAAATAGATTCTTACCTTGTATTTGGCTACAGAAATTCTATAAAATGTTA
>JAMKCH010029901.1:0-18500 GCA_023653785.1 Ophioderma brevispina | reverse complement strand
CAATTAGCTTCCAGATGTGAATTTATTAGGTTTGGGGCTCCACTCAGCATTCACAGGACTCGATCATTATCACTTCTATTTTATTTCATCCACTCTTTTTTCAAACCATTCTCACCTAACTTGCCCTGTTTATATTCAAAAGGCTGGTACACTCATTGAAATGATTGCTGTGCTATAGCATGCATATTGGCCGTGGTCAGACCAATTTTGCCTGAACCAGATGGCTGAGGAATAGGATTTAGCCTCATACCCGAAGAATGAGTGAAGACAAAATGATATGGAAAATCAGTTTTATTAGCTATTGTATAGAGGCATCTCTAATCAATGTGTCACATGGTTGGTTAAATCTAATGAGCCTTTTTAACATTCTTGATGCCTTTTCCTGTGTTAATGATTCTACACTTTATATTTTATTGTTATATGAGGCAAATCTGTCGGTGAGAGACCAGATTGTTCAAAGCTTTAAATATCTTGGCCTGCATTTTGATCCTACATTATCATGAATGTCATATCAATCAATTACACCTCAACTTCAAATATATGGTCTTTTTCACAGAATTAAGAAGTTCTTCAGTTTCAAAGCTTTACTATTCTCCATAAATCCTTGGTGCTACCAAACCTTGATTATTGTGATGCTGTTTGGGGTAACTGCAATAAGACTCTGCAGGATGATCGAACTCTTCAATTTCCGATCGGCCAGGGCATATACTGGGTTCCTTTGAAAACAAATCAGCTATCTACGTGTAAAATGGATGGGAACCCTTAGTGAAGCGAAGGCAATACCATCTTGTCCCTCGCTGTCTAAAAATGTATAGCAGGGCTGGCCCTTGCATAATGTCAATCAATTTCCACTTGTCAAGATTCCCATTCCCTAGGACCCGTTCTAGCACTTACGGTAAAATAAAATTACTAAGCCGGCCCTCATTTGGGTAGGCCGTTCTTTCCAATACGGGAGCTAAAATGGAAATATCTCCCAAATCATTTTTTACTCCCTATACCAATTTCTGTTTCAGATTTCAAGCCAAATACATCCCATTACCTCATGCTTATAAATTCACAATGTATGAGAATTTTAATCATTTTTGTAGTATTGATATTTTAAACCTAATGAAATGATGATATCTTGATTTTAATCGGGACGATTTTGTATTTTTCTATTATGTTCATTAATATGTTATGATTTTGTATCTTTGTTGTATAATTGTATTTTAAAGATTTGTACTTTAAGTGCAATTTTTATTTATTTTAATAATGTAATTTTAAAAACTTCTAATATTGTCATGTTTTTTATAATTCTGGGGCATTGGAAGAACAGGGAAATACTTAAGTTCCTCTGTATCTCGTAATATGGACCCAGGTAAAGAATATAAACAACAAAAGCGGCTTTAACCAAGTATTATATCCACTGTAACCCTAAATGGATTGTTTAAATGCCTTACTGTCCAGTCATCCATACTGACATTTGATTGTCTACCAACGATCTTCTATTTATAACCAAAACAGGTTGGATTCTTCCGACCCCCCCTCCCTACCCAACAACCTCCCCTACCCCCTAGAATTAAGTCATGCCCGTGGTTTAAATTTACGACAAGAAAACCCTGGTTCATTTTGTACTAATAAAATCATTGTTAATAGCTTTAAGGACCAGTAGTCTAACAGTAACCTACTCCTATCATGGGAAAATTTTTGTGGGATCTCTATTTTATTTCCAGCCACTGCTCTAACATGCATTCTGTGTACCCCGAGACCAGTGGATCCATACCACACAACACATTAATGTTTAGGTAGGTCATTGAAATATGGCCAAGGAATTGAGCCCGGGGGGGGGGTACTCGACCCAAAATTGGGTACGGGTGTGCATCCACCGGGTAAAAAAATCGACCCATGTTTATAGTGACCAAATTGTACAAAAAATATGACCCATTTATATAGTTTGTTCTGAAATTTCGACCCATTAATATAGTTGGCTTTGAAATTTCGCACCATTTTCATAGTAATCTTAGCAAAATCGGCCCATTTTCATAGTAACCTTTTCCAAAAATCAACCATATTCATTTTTATTTTTAGTGAAAATCGAAAAAATCGACCCATTTTCATAATAAATGCGACCAAAAATGAAAAATGCACCCATTTATGTAGTAGTAATGACCTCAAAAAGTGACCCATCTTTATAGTACAGTGGTGGGAAAAACGACCCATTGTTATAGTAAGGCGTAAAAATGTGACCCATATCGGCGGCACATATGTACCTACCCTTTTCCACTGAGTACCCCCCCGGGGAATTGAGACTAAGGACATTCTCGTGTATATGACACTTGTCACATATCAGTGTATATTCTGATCAACACTGAATAGGCAGGGTATAATCTCATCACATATGTTCATCTATAGATCAAGGAAATCTTGTAATCAAAACCGTGCATGTGCCTGTTGAATTGTGTTGCATTTGCGTTATTCAAAAACTAATTTCTAATGCTATGAAACTTGCCTATTTGGTTCAGCTCAAATGCTATTTACAGTACCGTTATATAAATGACGAAGTGCCCCAACTGGTTTGGAAGAAAAAGTCTCAAGTCACAAATAGAAACCCAACAAGTATTTCTTTGTGTGTGTATTTCATGCATCAATGTAACGAGACAGATCTCAAGACAGAACAGCAAAGAGGGAGGCAACAAGGTCTGCTTTTAACACTCTCGATTACTCCGCTTTATATCCACAAGTCAGTGGCCTAGCTGGAGACTAAATGCCTTCAGCTAGCTGCAAGCAGGGCATGCGCACCATCCCATGATACCCTATATGTCATGCCATGCAAGATTCCTTGCCAGATATGTATATATTCATTGGAACCTGCCAGGGGGCGTAGCTGGGGGTAAAAAGCAATGGATAATTTCATGGGTGACATTGTACACTGTGATGTTCAATACAAGCAGTCGTCATGCAAAAGTACCACAAGTTTTGCACATGTTGAGAAGAGCTGGGATATTGTGGTGGTTCAAAAAATTTACACGTAGTGTCCATGAAAATACTTTGACAAGTGTCGACGCCAAGCATTAGCATGTCCAAGCTCTTCCAATGATTATTGATGGTAATATTGATTTATTGATTACTATATATGACTGGTAAACAGTAAATGAATATTTATTCGAAAGGAGATTATGTATATCAAACTCTCAATCCAAAAATCTGCAAATTTAATATACATATATACTCGCACGCTCACACACTTACACACGTGCACACACACATATACACCCCAAGATACTTGACCACTGTCACCCACATTTATATGTCCCGCCTACGGACCCACCTATACACACATATACATACATCACACACCTTATGCTGAATGTATATACACAACTGGAATTTTAGTGTCAAAATGTTAAGCCGCTGGACATTACACTGGCAACTGACAACTTCATATGGAAAAGTGCAGTCATTGGTTGATGTGCAATTTGATGCTATTCACAAACATTTATAGCTTGCTATGAACACATGCTGATGCACACAACTCACACAAACACACACACACACACACACACACACACGCATGTGTTTACAAGCAAAGGAGGGCCTATCTCACCAAGGACACACACACACACACCTGAAATTAGCCAGCAACACACATACACCGCCACTCCCTGTTCAACCATGGAATGTCCTACTACCCCTAAATGCAGACCCTGTTTTATATTTGTATTACCTGCAAGAATTTCAGGAGGCTCTTACTAATCCAAATTCTGTATGTCCGTCTTTGTGTATATGTCAAAGTTTCATTTAAACTTTTTCAAATTGCTTGTGCATGGACATTGCCACCAAACTCAGGTCAGAGGTGCACCATAGAGACTTGCATGTGATGATAGGGTTAAAGGTCACATACCAAGGCCAAAGGTCATTAGAGGTCAACTTGTGCAGTGAGTGAGAAAAAGGTGGATCCCAGAAGCAGGTGATGCTAGTGGTCCGAGAACCTTGTTTTGTTATTTGCAATCTCTTGAACGTGTCCAGAAAACAGGAACTGTCGACAGTTCCACAGGTGTCCATGGGTGTAAACTGTTTGAAAGTGTGTGTCCTTGTTTGTTGATGAAAACACATACACACATACTTGCATGTACATACCCACATTTGCACACACATGTACAATCACCAAACACACATGCCTTCTTGCCCTTACAGAAAATTGTATCAACTTTGATGACAATGTCACTCTTTGGTTATCAATGAGACCCAGCTATGCCCTCGGGATCCCACCTAGATATCATTGCCTGCCTCCTTAATACCCAACTCCTTTTGCTTCATAAATGATTATGGACAATTTCTGCATTGAATTCTGATTTTATGTGTGTCTTGAAATTTCATTTAACCAGCTTCATTTTTATATTTTCTTTATATCATATCCCTTACTGTGCCAAGCCAAGTATATGATTGGAAACATGATTTTTTTTTTACTCTGCACAGGTCCGATGTTGTAGACTAGTTTTGCCACTCTGTTTGAAGCAGTGCTTTTAGAAAGAGGCTTTGGTATTCAACAAAGCAGATCACCCTCAAATTCAATATAGATGGCCAAATTATGAGATGAAATTTGATCAATCACAGGTCCCCAGAGACAAGTACATAATTTGTGCACAGTGAATCTATCAAGCATGTGCCAACTAAAGCCAGCTGAGTTCTGCTTTCAGCAAAGAGCCTCCTATTCTTTGTAAATTGGGTTCTTTTTAAATAGTCGTTAAGATTATGTTCAGTTATTTTACACTAAACAGCAGTATAGGCTCTACTATGTGTACCCACATACATATGCACACATGCACACGCGCACACATACACACACACATGCATACATATGCACACTCATATTTTTGCATGGTATATACTCCTGAGGACATCAAAAGAACTTCCTATTGTTAAAGCGGAATAAACTGCATTGTTAATGTAAAAATGAAATTAGGGTGACAGACCATCTCCAAGAACCAGTATATATTAATAAACTTCTGAGGACTTTATTTTTTCCCCATTAAAGGTCCCCTGTAAAGGTCAAAGAACAAACATCCCCAGAAGGCTTGATAGAGTCCCTACAAGATATTATAGTTTCCAATCTCACACACACACACACACACACAAACTTGCAAGAGCTACATTATGGGAGTTTTACTTAAAAATCTCTTAAAAAGTCACTTTTTGTCGCCTGCCCTAAGGCAAGAAGACACATAGGGATCACTTTGTCCACTGTTGTCTTTTGTTGTTGATGTCTGTTGTTGTTGTGAAAAAGGGTTAACATTTGCCTGTAATATCCTCATACTTTGGATTTTAAACCAAACTTGGGTCACAAGTGCAACATGACATCCCCCATTTGTTGATGAGGTCAAAAGTCACATGCCAGGGTCAAAGGTCATGTGAGGTCAAGTTGTAAAATAGGCTGAAAATGTAAAATTGACCTCATTTGAAAAGTTGAAGTTCAATTGGAACCAAACTTGATTCATGGGTGCAACATGGGATGCCTCATTTGTTGATGAGGTCAAAGGTAACATACCAAGGTCAGAGGTCATGTGAGGTCAAGTGTAAGATAGGTTGAACATGTAAAATTGACCTCATTTGAAAAGTTGAAGTTCAAATGGAACTAAACTTGGTTTATGGAGTTTACATGCAAACCCTCATTTGTTTATGAGGTCCAAGGTCACATATCAAGGTCAAAGGTCACATTAGGCTTATCATTCACTAACCGCGACGGCAGGCGACACAAGCGGTCCGAGGACCGTTGTATTTTTTAGACATTTTTTAAAGAAAATACACTTTTTCAAAACTAGATAGGAATGAATATCAAACCTATATATATAGTTAAAGATAGTTATAGTTAAAAAGACACTTTTTAGACGTTTTTAAAGATTTTTCCAGTTTTTTTTCATATTTTTTCGAGTTTTCCTCACTTTCCTTAGCCAAGAGGATTGCGCCGCAGGCCTATAAAGTTACTAAACTAGAAAAATCCTCTTTTCTACTCTTTTACGGAATAAACCTCAATACTAGATTACAGTTTGTTTGTAATAGGACAATTTGTAACATAGTAACTCTAGTAAAAATACTCCCACAATGTAAGAAAATACACCCACAATGTAAAAATACTTTCAGAATGTCTCTTTATACTTAAAAATATACACTCAGAATGTATCTCTTGTAAGTTCACACACACACATTGTATGGTATACACTTCTGAGGACAACAAAAGAACTGCCTATAATAAACTGCATTGTTAAACCCTTGAGGACAAAAAATTTCCTTTCAAGGACCTTTTTGTTCAAAAGAATTTATTTTGTGTTAAGTCCTCAGAAGTATATGTCATACAAGTACACACACACACACACACACACACACACACACTTATCTACACTAAACACACACTTATCTACACTAAACACACACACCCACACACACTCCTCTACACACAAAACACCCACACATCATATGTTAATTATTTGTTTTGAATATGATGCTAAATAAATAATGCAGTCTGAATGAGACTGGCCTTCAATGTGGTGGCATCTAATATTTTTCAAAATTTTTAAAATTTACTGTTTACTTTGTGATTGTACAGTACGTGTCATCTCACTGTTCTCTTTATATGTGTATATTTGTATCATTTATCTGTGTATATATCTTCATTTATACATGCACACACAGTCACACAACATAACACCACACATGCACACGTAAGCACAAAACACACACACACACCATTTGCACACATGCATCACATACACTCATGTTGATTAATATGGCTACACTTACAATATATTTCACTGATATATCCGCAAATTAATCCCTTCTTATATTATAATCTCTGTCATAACTTCTGCTTGTCTTTGAAGTGCTTTGGCCTATACTGATATATATATAATCAAATTTTGTGCATTTTGTTGTTGTCATATCATGTGCCTTGAAACCTTTTTCCTGCTGATACCTACCAAAAATGTAAATATTAATCATTCAAATCACTCTGATATCCAAGTGCTGAGAAGATCAAGAACACCTGTGTATATAACACTTTTGATTTCAATAACTGAAACAGAGGACATTTTTGTCATCATAACATGCCCCTGTATATAATCCCACACCCGACTCATTTACCTATAGATCTGTCTTCTCTTATGTGGACATTTGAAGGTTATCATAGCAACTACCAATTTGTTGTCAATCAGAGATGGGGTCTCAAAGATCTTAGTAGGAGATGACATAAAGCTTTTAGATCAGCCATTAGCCACATTTGAAATATCTTGGCGAGTGAAAATTATGCGAGTCCTTCGTCAAAATTTGGCAAAGAAATGTGACAGCACATATAATCATAATAAGTATTAAAGGTGCATATTCCGATCATCTTTGAGACCCCCTGATTTACCTGGAAATAGTATCAATTTTAATATCAGATGAAAAAACATATTTTACTCACTGGCATTCTGAAAATTTAGTTGTGAAATCCATTTCTTTCACAAGATAGAGGCAAACACTGTCATTTTAATGGTTAACTATTAATACTAGCACAAAAGTAAATGAGGCATCACAATATGCATTATGACTTCTACCATCAAAACCCCAACTTTGTTTCCCACTATATTTGGTGAGGAGTGTATGCATGTGACAGACTCTCATTTCAAGGAGAGAGTACATTAGAGATAAATCAGAACAAGCACCATTAATAGGATAATTGAATGTTTGCTTCTCTTTGATGCAAGGTTACCATAATAGATGTAGCATGTCTTACGATAGAAATGAAATCTCTCTGAGATTGAAATTGTGACAGGGTTTTCTGATTTTTTGTTTTTGCATACTACCTCTACTAAGATCCTTTTGGTACTGCAAGTGAGGGTTTCAAATTTGAATCATAACCCCCAAATGTCCAGATGATTGACAGATCTTTCATTGACAATTATCAACCCTACAGGCACAAGACATTGTTTCAATATTGTCTGATATCATTTAATATTGAAACAACATTGCGTGCCTGCTGAGGCTGCTGGGGTCTTTCCATTTAAACACAAAAGAAAGCATGCTGTGATTCACAGAATGTGTGTGTGTGTGTGTGGTTTCAGAATGTGAATCCCAATCATAGATGTAATGATTTGGTGGTACTGGAAGGCAACACACAGTCTCTCTCTGGCAGATTCATGTATAGTTCACTGGACATGGTTACACTTACTGGAGAAAAGGTGAGTAGAGTAATAATGATATTATTTAATTTTGTAGACAATAGCCTTTGAATCCTAAACAAAACTTCTTAGTCATTTGCTTAGTCTTTCTAAGGACCTACTCCAGAAGAAATATTAAATTGCAGAATCATAAAATTATACAAATTGGGTATACTGGTTCCTAATTTTACAGGGAGACCTATCTGAGGATTTAAGGGAAAATTTGAATGAAGTGAATTTTTATTTTGGAAATGACCAAAACATGGAGATCACTGGAGGAACACAAAGTCAGAGAAACTGTGTAAAATACTATTTTTAAGTTGATTGTAATCACCAATAATGACACTTTAGTTTTTTAATAATGTTTTTTTTAGCTTTGATAATTGGCACATTATTGCAATATCAAAATGGTTGCAAGCATGACCCATGAATGTTAGCTCTTGTACAACCTGAAGTGTTTATTATTTTCCTATGAAAATAATAAACACTTCAGGTTGTACAAGAAGTGTTTATTATTATCATAGGAAAATAATAAACACTTCAGGTTGTAGTGTTTATTATTTTCCTATGAAAAGGTTGATAAATGTCCACTTGGCCATTATCTTTAACAATTGATTTCTCAAAATTTTCAGTTATGTCATTAATTGGTCCCCCATCTTAAGATAATGAGTTAAGATAAGGAGTCAGTAGTATTTCTAACTTATATCTCTTTTAATTCAGACTTTTGAAGAGAGACAACAGATATATTCTTTATTGTTTAAGGTTATTTTATTTCATACATATTACCAAGAATTAAGAATTTTGGTATTGACGTTATGTGCCGTTGCATACTCTGGATGAAAGTAAATACTTATAGGAGAACCCGTACAACGAATAATATTAAACAAAATACACTATAATTATTGACCACATATCGAGTGGTTTCATAGAAAAACGGAATTATATAACCCTGACAATGAATTAAAACCATCTAGTCTGACCATGTGCTATTTAAAAATCGCGCTAGTGTATAACGTGCTATGCGATACGACCGGCACGTTTAGGTCATGCATGCCATAGGAAATACACATTATGAAAGCATCATGTGTGAAGATGTATGACGCTACTGTGCCGTCCGTATCGCATAACACAAATACATATCCCATATACAGTAGCGCGAATTTCAAATAGTGCATGGTCAGACAAAATGCTTTTAATTCGTTTTATGGTTAGTATAATTCCGTTTTCCCATGAAACCACTCATTATGTGTTCAATAATTGTTTCTATAGCGTATATTGTGTAAGTTATTCTTGATACAGGTTCTCCTTTAATATAGTTCCTTGCACACTAGGACAGTTTGATGCAGATAGATAAAGTTTTATCTGGTGCCAAGAAATGTGGACATAGAAATATTTTAAATAAATGTGAAAATGAACTTTCATAAGGCATGTTTTGCAGCATAATAGCTACGCAAGTTTACACATAGTTATGCTTGATGTTGATACATTTGTTTTAAGGCTGACATTTGTGTGGATGTGTCCCTTTTTGTCTTCAGGTTGACATTCATGTAATGACACAACCACCCTCTGGTGAATGGGTTCACTTTGCTACTGAGGTAACTAACAGCCATGGTAGACTTAATTACACACTACCTGAGACACGCAGGCTTGCACAAGGAATGTATCCCGTCAAAATGGTTGTCAGGTGAGTTAACCAGTTTCTCCATGATCAGTTTGTTTTTAAGAAATCAAAAATTCTTATATCATCGGCAAGTCAGAAGTGTCTTGATTTAGCTCTATACCTGGGAACCTGGGCTAGAAGTAGCCAGATTCGCTTCAGTGGTTTCATTGTTTTAGCACAGTGAAGCTGAACCATTGCTAAAGCTAGCGAGACGTTGGCAATTCTGGCCGGAACCTGCCCTTGATTTCTAGACATAATACCTCACCTCTAGGCTGTTTTTCAATGAAACCAACCAGATGTCGGCTGGTCTGCCCACAAGTGTGTTGGCTGCATGTCACATTCAGCCAATCTTTACCGCTAAAATCTTTGGTGTGCGAGGTCCAAGAAATTGCCTAGCACGGGTCCAGGTAAAGGGTTAACTCAATTAATTATACCTTTGCTGTGAAGGAAAGGTATACATATCATTGACATTCTATCTTTATTCCTCTGGCTTAAAAAGCCATGGGGATATTACGACAGCAAATTCATTTCAAATCACTGACTATACCGTTGTTTGAAAGTCTCTTCTCATATAGCAAAACCAGAATAAAACCAGTAATACCAACAGCAACTCAGTGTTGACACTTTATTTGGATATCTATTCCATTCCAGTAGCTTCATCCTGTGCGACTTTACACAATTTTAGTCACATCAAACATGAGTGTCTTTATAATATAGTTTATCACAACAGATCTTTTTAGAGGATTGGGCAATAGATGGGGGCGCTATAACAAAAAAATAAATCATAACCTTTGTAGGCCTATATAGCAGTTTCCCTGCCACATGTTTTTCTAATTTTCAGGACAAATAGAGCTTGTATGTCCTTACCTATATCAGTTTCAAAAACTTAATGTTCCACTGCTTAAAATTCTTCTATAATACTAAAGAGACTGTATCTGTGGATCAAACAGCTGAGCTGTGCTAGACTGGATACAATGTCAAGTAGAATATGTCGCACATGTTATTTTTCATAGCACCCATATTAAACATTCACTTTGTTTCTTTGTATTTTTTTCCCTCAGGGGAGACCACACATCAGCTGACTGCTATTTGACTGTAGTTCCACCAAGCACTGAGGTGTGTTGTATTTAGTATTGAGGGCTCATTCACGGCTAGTGTGTCTATCATGGGTAGGGACCCAAAGGTGCGAGCTGGTGGCAGGGGATGTAGTAAGGTGAGTAGTGTTATTAAATCAAACCAAAGAGAAAATTCAGATTTTTTTATAAATCAAGGGCAATGGTTGAACATTATGCAATACTACATGGTAGAGGGGTAATGACACCCTCTGTGTCCCAATGTAAGGAAGGCAAAGAATAATTTAAAAGATTATCTGAGTACAGAATGCAGTGTGCCTGTTACTTTGTTATCACAACATGAGATCAACCCACCCCAAGAACAGTGATGTCCCTTGCATGCCCATTGCTTTGCACGGACCATGGATGAGTGAGAACTGTCAGGCTATATGTAACCTTAAAAAGAGCATCTACCGTGGGTAACCAGTTTGTGGGGGGGGGGGCGGGGGGCAAGCAGGGAAGAGGGAAATGAAAAAGAGAAAGAAAAAGAGGGAAGAGAAGAAGAAAGGGTGAAAATGATGAAAAGAGGAAGTAAAAGAGGGGAAAAGAAAAGAAATGGGAGACAAAGAGAGTGAAAGAGGAAGAAGAAGGAAGAGAAGAGAATGGGCAAAGTAGAGGAGGGAAGGGAAAGGTTGTTTTGCTTGCCTGGGTCACCCCCTCCTTTCAGAATTTTGAACTGACTGGAGTAAAATATGGGTGTACCCGCGAGCAGCGAGCCGAAAAATTGGCGTCTGAAAAATCGGGAAACTTCTTGAATCTTGCCCCCCCCCCGGAGGTTCAAGGTCTGGTTACGCCCCTGTCATCTTAGAGAGGTTGTAATGTACTGTGGACTCATAATGACCAATGATGACATTGATGATGATGAAAGTTTAATATTTAACCTATAATTAACTTTGATTTCTTCTCTTTTCCTCAGAACACTGGCAGAGTTGACTATCTAATCATATACGTGACAGCCCGCCCCAGCATGCAGAAGCAGAGGTTGTTGTCCTGGCTTGCCCATCATACTTTCCCCATGGTCTGGTGTTCTTCCTTGCTTCTCGGATGGCCTTCTACTGATCCTCTTCGCCAAAGGCTAATGACCATTAGAGGGTCTCATAGACCCGGTGATTTGTGGTAGCTCGGTCACTTAGTCTTACAAAACGTTGTGTTTGGATGAGGTTGGAAACACAACTCTGCTTTAAGGGAGGCAGTTGGTGTCGTTCGTTTTGCTCACCTTTCACCAATGGCTACTTGGGGTTTGAATTCCCCAGTGGAGCCAGTGTTATATGTAAATTTGGTTACTGATCCATCCCCGTCCTTGCAGGCTTCCTCCGAGAACATCAATTTTTCCTCCTGCCTCTAAAAATATGACTCTTCCTCTCCCCATAAATCAATATTTCCCTGCTGTTCTGGAGACTTCCCTTAAATTAAAACTGCATTAGCACTTCTAGGTTCTGCCATTGTAAAACACTTTCACTTTGAGTGACGGCTCTCAAATTGTGAGTAGTCTTTTTTATTAAACAATGGTGGCAAAATCAGTAACACATTTTGCTTTGTTGGCTTTTTGTTTGAATCAGCTGTCAAATTTTACATGCATGCACCTCCCTAATTACTTGTTAGGTTTCCATATGCATATTTTATATTCATTTATTATGAAAAGTTTAGTGTTATTTACTTTAGAATCAGGAGTGGAATGTCTATATTGATTTCATTTTATCACTGCTTTTGATTAATCATAGGATACTTCATTGTTGTATGCTATTTTACAGAGTAAAGTAGTATTCCATGCTGCCTATGGTTTCCAGCAAGCATCGGGGTTGACTCCCTCGATGGGGTTGACTCCATCACAGATTTACATCGTAGGCAAAGTCTCCAAGAACTAATCAGAACAAGCACAGGTGGAGTGGTTGGCTGGTATTCCCACTTTTCAGTTTGTCTGGCAATTTGAATGGTTTAATAAGGCTTCTTGAGTACTCTTGTTATTTAAGGATTAACCAGTCACATTTTGGTTTATCAGAAACTAATACAGGCTCTGGGTGTTTTTTGGCCCCACGCCATGTTGTGGAAGGTCCTATATGATACCTTCAGATGGATGGTCTGAGTGCCTGGCTGGATGGCAAAAAAAATTAATTAATCCACTCTACAGACTAAACCGATTGCTCAATGAACTTCTAATGTGGCAGGGTGATAGAACATGATAAGGTCATGTGCTGTATACTTTTTGGACAGTTTGTGAATATTAGTTATGAATATTTATGAGCTCATTTACATATTTTCAAAATACAGGGTGACCCAATAAAAACTTTACCCAATATGAAAGTGATATTTTTCTACTTTCTGTAATTTGATATCTGTGGATTTTATTTTATCATAAAGAATGGGTAATAGATGGGCCTGGATCAGGGGGTCCCATCTTAATTATGCACCGTGTAGTTCTTGTTATCTTGTGGGGCACCTTTAGCTGCAAGAGCATGATAAATGTACACAGACACATCTGGTACAGAATTGTTCATTTTTTTTATTACCCGCTGTATGACAAGGGCAGGAACCATGGGAACCATTTTGAGAAGATTCTTTGCAGTCTAATTTTTGTGTCGTCTGCAAGAATTTGACAGACGGCACAATAGGGATTACTCTGGTTGTATGTGTTGGTAATCTGTGTGGGGTGTGTATCTGTGTGGTTTGGTGTGTATGTGATCAAAATGTTAACCCTAATATATTGCATGCCGTAGAGTTCCGTGTAGGGGATACGATGATGTAACTTGGTGGAATTGGAAAGGAGGGGGCCAGGGGGACCCCCCACCGGGTGACATGTTGGTGACCTCATGTGGACCTTGGGTGTCCTCATGTGACCTTTGGTAGGTCAAAAGGGTTACCCTTCCCGCAGCTGCTGTGTGCAAGGTATCGGGATTTCCGTAAGCCGTATATAATGAGTAACTTGTGGAAGGAAGCAGGTTAAAGAGGTCTCAACCTTGTTAGATTGTTGGGCATATTCGAGCAAATTACATATGCAAATGAGCTCAATTAATATTGCAACAAATCAGCGTAATCGCCCTATATTTTGAAAACGGTACATCTGGATTATGTAAAATTCCTTCACTCACGAACAACCCATTATGGTGCGCATTTTCTTTGCCATTGAAAAGTTCCTGATAACATTCGGCTTAGGTTGCAAGTGAGCAAAGAAATATGCATATTTGCTGTATTCGCCAAAACGGTTGCATCGGAAATGCCAAAAATTCCTTTTATATACATGAAAAACTACTATAACCATACATCGTGTTTGTTGTGAATATATGGGTAGGGTTAAGGGTGGGGGGTTGGGGAGGTGGGAAGGGGGGGGGTGGGTCCTCCGGGTTGGAAGGGGGGTGGGTGTCTTTGGGTGGGGTGGGGGGAAGGGGTGTGGTGGGTGTGGCGGCGGGGGACAGTGCTGGTCATTTTCGGGGCGAGGAAAGCTGGAAAGTGGGGTGGGTTGACGTTACGGTCCATGTGAGGCGGGGAGGGTAGGGGTGTGATGTGTAGTGGGGGGGCGGGGTGGGGGTCGGGCGGCTGGTGTGGAGTGCGTCAGGTGGGGTGAATAGGGAGAGGAAGGTTGTCGGTGCGAGGGGGGTGTGTTGGTGACGGCATGTGACCTTTGTGTGACCTTTGTGACAACATTCAGTGACTTGGTGACCTCATGTACCTTTGGTAACCTCTTTGACCTTGGTGACCTCAGGTGACCATTGGCCCATTCCCCTTCACAAATAGGTGTGTCAGGAGGGGGTCGGTGTGGGTGGACAGGGAGGGGGTGGGGTGTGTCATGGAGGAGGCAGCTGGTGGGGTGCATTGGGGAGAGTGGGGTGAACATTGGTGACCTCATGGACCTTTGTGACCTTGGTGACCTCATGGGACCCGGGTGACCCTTGGTGATTGTGACCCCATGTGACCCTCGGTTAACCTCCATGTGACCTCGGTGACCCATGGGACCTCGGTGACCCCCCTCATTGAACTCGGTGACTCCCAAAGTACCTCGGTGACCCCATGTGACCTCGGTGACCCCATGTGACCTCGGTGACCCCATGTGACCGAGGTGACCCCATGTGACCTTGGTGACACCCATGTGGGACCTCGGTGAACTATATTTTTTTTGTATGACACTCCGGTACCCATGTGTGTGACCTCGGTGACCCCATGTGACCCTTGGTTGACCCATGTCACCTCGGTGACCCATGTCACCTCGGTGACCCCATGTGACTGCCAATTGTATTTTTACCATGGGATTACCTTAGTTCTATTGTATTAAAAGTAAGTGTACTAGATTATAGTCAAATATACCTTTTTTCAATCCTTAGGGACGTGGGGAGGGGGTCCATTATTTACGCCAGGGGGAATGGGGATTTTGAGGAGGGGACCCGAAAAAATTTTTGTATGAGAGAGGGGAACGTGATGAAATTGCATCAACGCGCAGATGGGGGTGAACAGAAATTTTAAATGGGAAAATCAGCACGATCAAGGGGGGAACGATTGCATGAAATTTTTGTTGAACGGAAGAGAGGGGCTGGGAGGGAACTACTACTACTATTACTAAACCAAAGTTTTAAAGCCGGTTTGTTTATCCCCGCTAACAGGGGGTGGCCAGATTCACTTCACATTTGCAGCAACCGCCCTGACTCCTTCCTTCTCCAACCTCACCGATTCAAGTACCATCCATCCCTCACCACGCAACCCTCTTACTCGCCTCCTCCACTTGTTTCTTGAACGCGAATAATTTTTTACGAAAAAAAAAGTTGAAACTCCTTCCAATTCCCCTCCTGGCATAAATAATGACCGCTCCCTTAGGACCAGACAAATACTGATAGTTGTTGTGTACAAGCTTTTTTAACCCCATATGAAACATTTACCAATCTTTCCCCTGTTTATTTACCCCCTATTTTGGTATCTCAAAATGCTCAAGGATGAGGAAAGTGCTTATTATTCATGATTTGGGATAGCTGGTCAATATGTCTAGTAGAACTCTCATGCAAGTCATATGAAGGCCGTTATGGTTCCATACCACTGGACTATTAGAATATGTGAATGTAAAAAAATGTCACTATTTGGTTACATTGTGTAAAAACAGGAATTCGGATTTATTTTTTTAAATCTGTTTTTTTTATGATTTTAAAGAAATAAATAATCAGAGATTATTTATATGTGTTCGTACAACTTCTCATGTGGCAGTTTGAGCTGGCCCAGGGTTACGAAGCTACATCTGCGTATTCCTCTCACAGAATGCACGGACAGCCCCCAAGCCAAAACCGCAGGAATAGAAGGAATTGTACTCCGCAAAGGTGGTTCAGCCTTCCCGGCCAATCAAAGCCACACCGATCACCCAGCAAACCAGTCACAAGGACAACCTCGTTATGGTTGCTACAGCGGGAAGTACGACGCCCAAATTGGCAAGATCATCGGGGTCAGTGAAATTTGCTGAATGACGTGATGTTACGAGTCTGGATTAACAAAGCCTGCCTTTACACAACCGTTCTGTGGAATTGGCCGTTGCTCACTGCGCTTTTCACATCAAGTTTTTATCCACTTGTGTGATGCCGAAATGCAACACTCTGCGTACCGAGTCGCACTCACAGCTCGTTGATGAAGAAGTCACAAATCCACACCGGTGATTTGGGGGAAAATTGTGTCGTGGGTGTCGGGAAGGCTGACGAGCTCCCGATTTAGGAACGAAGCTAAATCGCACTGTCATGTTCTGATGTTGGAGTAATATACGTACTTTGAAGTATTTGTGCATTTTGTTTATGTGATCAGTTTTATTATTATTGATTGGCCTTTGTTTTGTTCCAGATTAGGATTGCGGGACAATAATGCCATGGTGACGTCCTTGTTGCCATGGTTATTTATGAGTTATCATCTGTATTTGACATTCTGGAACTGACAAAAAAAATTGAACAGACCAGTATTATATAGTCTTGCAAAGTGACAAGAAAGAACAAAAACTTGTTGTGTTTTATGTTATCATTTTTTAAACATTTTTTAAGAAGTTTGTGATGGAAGCCTGAAGTATGTATAGAAATATGCAAATATGACATACTTTTAAAACCTCTTTGTAATCAGACGAAATGTAACAGTTAAGCTATAGGACTTGTTAGCTAGTGCACAGTCAAAATATCCATTTGCATAAGTTGTCGTAATCACACGTCTGAACACTATTGCACCACTAGTAACAAAAAGTCATAGCTATTAAGCTATCGCTTGTATTTTGCCTACATATGTGGCATGTTTTATGTGTATATAATTTTGTTGTATTTATGACAAGTGTATCAATTCACTCTTATGTGTGCATGTTTACTATGTATTTTGAAGTGCTAACAACCAGGATTTTTCCTGTGGTTTTGTTGTGTTTTTTGTTTGGGGTTAATTGCTTACTTCTTAAAGTAAGTGCCAGGATTGTAATTTGAGATTCTTAAGAAGGGGATAATTTCTGGCACCAAGGATTGGTGTGTAGTTTAACAGATGTGATGTGATCAAGCAAAATGAGTCTGAAGTCGGTCAGATTCGATTTGTACTTTTCCATGCATCTGTGTGCATCATTTAAAAGGCTACATTTTGCTGAAATCCCCATTGAAATTGACCAAATAATTCCAAAGATATGATCAGTTGAAGGTTGGCAAAAACAATACGAAACAAACGACATTTTCTCCTTTGTTTGGCTATATCTCAAAATCAATATTTGTGACTTCCGACTCATTTTGCTTGATCACATCACAGATTTGATTATTTAATTAGTCAAATCAATTAATAGTCAATTGTGCAATTAAATAGTCATTCAACTTTGTTGTACATCGCAAAAGTAATATATAATATATGGCAAAACAGAGAAAGAAATAGAAGACTATATTATATTATCACTGCCTAAATAATGGTAAAAATTGTTTTGATCTAGTATAAAAGTAATCACAGAAAATGAGTAATAACTTGATTAAAATTATATACTGTTTATAAAGATAAACTGTTTATTCACCAGCAACAAAAACATTCTAGTAAATAATTTAGCATGGTAGGATGACAATAAGAGCAATGCTCGAGTACATGCTCGAGTAATTATTGATTTAAAAGCAACATTTAGATATCTGGTGGTGATCATAACCTCTTCTATTTTTGCCCCTAGTTCTACCTAGGACCACAAAATAAACCTATGTTGAAAATTCCAATTGAGGGATTACCAGGGGATATTAAAGTGACATTCTGAGATCCAGTGGTGATCATAACCTCTTCTATTTTTGTCCCTAGTTCTACCTAGGACCACAAAATAAACCTATGTTGAAAATTCCAATTGAGGGATTACCAGGGGATATTAAAGTGACATTCTGAGATCCAGTGGTGATCATAACCTCTTCTGCTTTTCCCCTAGTTTTACATAGGACCACAAAATAAACCTATGTTGAAAATTCCAATTGAGGGATTACTAAGGGATATTAAAGTGACATTCTGAGATCCAGTGGTTCTTGGTTCTTGGTGCGTATCCTCCAAACAAAGTAGAACTTGTCCATGGAGATAGACGTATTTACATGCTGTGCAGTTGTGCAGGTGCAGAGAGAAGAAATA